>VUQH01015909.1:0-11332 GCA_015106775.1 Etroplus canarensis | reverse complement strand
TTTTTGCATAGGACAGTAAAGAAATACACAATTGTTATGTTGAGGGCCCCAGAGCTCCACACAACTGAAATGCAAGACTGGTTAATAATGCTGGGGTTTGAGGGAGGCCCCCTAACATCTGAGTTGATACTGTGCTTGAATAATGCATATTCCCACACAAATTTGCATTTAACTGAACTACCACATACCAAATGATAGAAAGTGAATTTGGGGCCCTGCTGCAGCTGACAGCCTTGCTTGAATTATATTCCAAACTCCACAGAAACTCCAATTATATCTGAGGTCTGAAAACCATGTGAAATTATCTATTTACTGGATGCTGTGAAGGATTTAAAAAGATATCTCAGATAATTCGCTTCTTGTGAGTGCACATAAATTCTGGTTATTGTGCAACTTGTCAATTTCACATTTCAGTTTTTGCACAGATTGGGCAAACACGATACAGTCTTAATTAGTGAACTTTTGAGGGTGCATTTGTGTAGATAAAGCCTGAAAAGCTGTTATTTTTTACATTATAAATTTTATTTTTCAAAATGTCTAACCACTCCTTTTATTTACATTTAGATCACTTTCATTTTTCATCCATTTGTAATCTCTTTCTTAGGTAACAACCTCAGTTTCAGTTTAATCATTAGAAAATGCCAGATTCATATGGTATGTTGTAACTGCTGTTGCAACATGTAACTCAGTCAGCTACAAGCAAATAGATGTAGATGCTGGAGGATAAGCTTGTTTGATATGACCACAAAAAAACCCCTCTCTACCAAACTTACGCAAGTTTAAAATTATGAAAACAAATAATTAGGACATACTCAGAAACAGTTATGAAATTGCTGAATAAACCTTTGCAACATTTCTAACATGCCCTAAACCACATCTGTGCCAAAGACTTGGCTGTACACCCTCCCTTCCCTTCGCCTCATATGAACCAACTGGTCCATTTCTCATTCCTTCGGGAGGTTTAAATTACCTCCTGAAAACAACCTGGGGTCAAAGTAGGAGGTCAGTCTCTCCTCATCTTACCTTTCCAAGGCTGCACTAGTCTCTGCACAGTGTACTGAGATGTTTGCTCAATGTGTGCAGTAGATCAGATTTTTAACAACTGGACTCCGATGGACTGAATTTCTGAATGAATACAGTCTGGCAGTCAAAAAAAAAACCACCTTCATTTCACAGTGTAGTGTTTCAAATTATTTCTACAATAAATGTTATCTTTAATAACTCCTGGTTTGCAAATAATAAAACATTTACTCTGTGACTGGTACAGTGATAGATCACATTGGATTATCACTTTCATTTCCTCCACATCCGAAAGGCTTCACTTTGTTACATAAGCAAAAGTAAATCACCTCAGCTGTCAGTTTTGAATGTTATCTTGCATCTTGGAAGTCTCTCAGAGAAGACTCATAGCCCTCCCTGAAGCTTTTTCTCAGTTTTTTTTTTTCTTTTAACCGCCTCTTGATTTCTAAAGTCTGCTTTAATTCATCAACAACACAACACAAGCAGCAGTATGGGAAATCAGAGCACGGGTATCTTCCACATAAGCTGGCACAACGTCAGACAAGAAAATTTAAAACCGATGCTTGCTCCCCAAGCCTTGCTGTCCTTTGATTTGCCACATAAAAATGTTACAGTGACTTGCTGAGAGAGGAGAATGTCAGCAGTAAATATCTGTAAATTCACAGAAGCGTTGATTTATTCGCCTTGCTTACTAAATAGTTCTGAGAGTCAACATGACCTTTGACCTTCCCTTGAACCCATAAACTCCTCCCTTCTGAGAGCTATTCAACAGGTTGGGTAGAACAATAAACCAAATGGCTCTTTCAAACAGAGTCTCTTGATTGAAGAAAGAGCTTCTTTCTCTGGCCTCTGTCTGCTCGCTCTAGGTATTCTGCTCTGATGAGAGCAGGATAGGAAATCAGGTCAGCAGTGTGCTGAACATTGCAGACATATTTTGGAGCAGTCTCAGGCCAGCCTGAGACTGTATGGTACTGTGCTGAGCTGTGAGTTATCTTTTTGTCTTTGTAAGTGCAACTTCCTCAGCTTGGTACAATTTGTCATCTCAGTGCGAGTGTGTACATGCAGGAGCATCCATTACTTTGAAATTAGTCTAAAGCCAAGTGCAAACACACATTTGAATCAAAGGCGTGAATGACACACTGGTGGATTAGAGTGGAGCCCGACTGACGGGTTGAGAGCACAGCCAGATCAAATAAGGAGCAACATACCCAGAAACTCTTTTAGTAGAAACTAAGGGATGGTTCTTAGCTCAGCAGAGTCACTGGACCCAGAAGAGTTGCTGGAAATGGAGACAGAGAGAAGCAGAGAGGAGAGGAGAGAAGAGAAGAGAGAGCAGCGTGGGTGGGCTGAGGTTTTGGGGTATCGAATCAAAGTAAAAATCTTTCTGACAATTTTATTCCATTGTACTGTTGAGAATTTGATTTGCTACCTGGCACTGCACACAAGAAAATGAGTCCCCACCCAAGTGCACAAGGCAGAGTTACACTATATGGACAAAAGTATTGAGCTACACCTCTTGATCAGTAAATTAAGCTGTTTCATTGGCACAGAAGTATAAAAGCAAACACCTCGGCATGCAGTCTGTCTTTACAAAGGTTTATGAAAGAATGGGTCATTCTAGAGAGCTCACTGAATTCCAGTGTGGTACTGTAATAGGATGACACCAGTACAAGAAATCTGCTGGGGAAGTTTCTTCCCTCCTAGAAATTCCATGATCAACTGTAGGTGATATTATTGCAAAATGGAAGTGTTTAGGAACCACAGCAACGCAGTCATGAAGTGGTAGACCATGCAAAGCCAGACTGAGGTTGCTGAGTGCTGAGGTACATTATGTGTAAAAGTTACCAACGTTCTGATGACTCAGCAACTGCAGAGTTCCAAACCTCCGCTGGCATTAACATCAGCACAAAAACTGTGCACCAAGGGCTTCGAGGCATGGGTTTCCTTGGCTGAGAGCTGCATGCAAGCCTTACATCACCAAGTACAATGCCAAGCATTGGATGGAGTGGTGTGAAGTACATTGCCACTGGAGTATGGAGTAGTGGAAATATTTTCTGTGGAGTGATGCATTATGCTTCTCTGTCTGGCAGTCCAATGGATGTGTCTGGGTTTGGCAAATGCCAGGAGAACATTATCTTCCTGATTGCACAGCGCCAAATGTAAAGTTTGGTGGAGGAGGGATAATGCTATGAGACCTTTTCTGGGGTTGGCCTGGGCCCCTTAGTGAAGAGAAGTCCTAATTCTTAAGCTCACCAAGACATTTTGGACAATTCTATGCATCCAAATTTGTAGGAACAGATTGGGGAAGACCCTTTGTTGTCCCAGTATGACTGCACTCCAGTTCACAAAGAAAGAACCATGAAAGCATGACTGAATGAGTTTTGTGTGGAAGAACTTGACTGACCCATGCATGGCTCTGACCTCAACCCCTTCTAAGACCTTTGGGATGAACTATAGAGACTGAGAGCCAAACCCTCTCATCCAATATTATTGTCTACAAATACTTTTTTGGATGAATGGGCAAAAATTCCCACAGACACACACCAAAGTCTTGAATAAATTATGGCTGCAAAGGTGGACCAACTCCATATTAATGCCTATGGATCCCGAATGGGATGCCATAAAAGTTCCTGTAGGTGTAATTTGTAGGTGGCCTGATACTTTTGTGCATATAGCATAAGTGATTTTGTGAGTGCTAGTGCTACACTGCTGTCATATTTTTGCATGAAACTTTTACCTTGACACACCTGTTGAACAGAGTTAACAGTCCTAATGACCTAGTGATATTCCCTCTGGTGGTAATTTACAATCCCTATCCAAACATTAACATAACTCAAACATGCACACACAAAGGCAGGGGTACATGCACATGCTCAGATGATGTTAAGTAATGAAGCCTGGAAACTGGAGAGAGGGAATCTACGGTTACTGCATGTGAAAGACTCAAAATCTGAATGTTTTCATTTAAAAAACTTTAGTAGAGGGTCTTGACTGCTGGGTCCCTGTCACTGTTTGGCTCTGAGCCTCACAGACCTCCTGTTATTGTTTTCAGTGGCTTCACTTTCTATCAACACCTTGGCACAGATCACATTTCTCTCCCTTTGCTCATACATGTTTTTTTCTTTCTTAACCTTATCTAAAACACTCACTAACAAAAAATGCATGAACATAGGGCATGCACACACACACACACACACACAGGTTATTTATAACAGGGTGGAAGGGAAAGGCAGGCTGGCCTCACAAGGACTATTTTGGGAGGTTTAGCCTTCAGTCACTCAACCTGACAGCTTCTCAGTGATACCAGGAGAACAATACAGAACAGCTTGTTTATCTTCCTCTGGCTGTCCTGTTAGGCTCTGCCTCCCTGCCTGGGTCCCTGCCTCTCTGCCTGCCTGCCTCCCACCAGGAAAATGGGACTTCCAGGACAGCGCTAATCTCAAAATCTGTCATTTCACAGCCACAAAGTAATTTTCCATTATTTAATCTTTTTGCATCTCATTTATTTCTGTGTGATCCTGATGTTGTCAATAAGCGATCTGGTATGGAAGTCGTGTTATGAATCCGCATATTTGATTTGGCACAGTTTTTACGCCGGATGCCCTTCCTGACGCAACCCTCACCATTTACCCGGGCTTGGGACTGGCACTAGGACTACACTGGCTTGTGGGCCCCTGTGGCTGGTTTGTTGTCAATAAGCAAAAGTTTAATTTAAAAAGAAATCTGAAATCATTATTCAATAATTTAATAAAGTATTCTGATTTCAGATTCTGAAAAAAAAAATAGCTGAGATTAGTAAAGCATTCTGATTCTCATAATAAGAGTTTAACTATCAACAACTGAATAAATCCACTTTCTGATCAGATGGAACTTACATTAGAGCTGCAAAAGATTAACTACCTTCCTGACTAAATCAAAATTTATTCACCTCACACATGTGTGGGTTTGATGTTTTTCTTTGTCATACATGACAGAGAACTGAAAATCTTTGGATATTGGACTGTTAGTCAAAATATCAGCTTACACTGGGGTAAACTATGTGAAGCCTACTTTTGATTGTCACTAGGTTTTGTTTCAGATGTTGCTAAATCTTGACCAGACTGAAATCAGTTAGAAAATAGCACACATGTGAAATAACCAAACCCTCTTACTCATTTAAACATAATAATGGAGAAAATACATTTTCAGGGTCTGTAATACAGATATAATGTTTTTCTAGTCTTATTGAACATGCAAAGAGCTTTAAATTAAGAGCCACATCCACATGGTTCTTTATTCTGTATACTTTAAAGACTTTATCTATGTCACATCCACAACTGTGGCCAATTTAGAATCCCCAATGAGTCTAACATGCATGTCTTGGGAGTTTGGACAAGATGGACAGTTCTTTATGATTTTCCCATTGGGTCTATTCTTACATTAAACTTCTGAAGATATTACTTTGTACCATTATGAATAAATTCTCTTCACTGTCTTCTCATAGCAAAAAGCTATTTTGTGGAGTGGCCCTTCAGCAGCCTTATTTGCGGCAAGCCTGTCTAGCTAAAAATAATTTGCTGTGAACTCTGTTCGACTCCACCAGTTAAATGAAGGATTGCTTTTTGCGTGTGTGTGTGTGTGTGTGTGTGTGAGAGAGAGAGAGAGGGAGAGAGAGAGAGAGAGAGAGAGAGGGGACAGAGATAGTAATGGTAGACTGTGGGCGCAGTGGGGACATGAGGAGTGCAAAGGGAGGCTGATATTGTTATCTAGTAAAGATTTGAGTGGTGTTTACTGCAGTTAATGGTCTGTGTCATCACTACGCAACTACTGTGCAATGTTGGCTGGTGGCTGTGCTGTCTGGGTCGTATTTTATCTCCACATTTTGGACAAAACCTAAAGAAAAGAGAAAACAGGCTTACAGCACAGTTGCACTCATGTGAAAAAAGCACACCCTCATTCAATTTTAAGGTTTTACATATCAGGACATAATTTTAAAAAAATCATCTGGCTTTCAGTGGGACTTGAATTTAGATAAATACAACCTCAAATGAAGAAAAATACATGACATATTGTGCCGTGTTATTTATTTAACAAACACTAAGCCAAAATGAAGAAGCAGTGTGTGAAAAACTAAGTAAACCCTGACTGCCTTCATAGGAATAAAGAGGGTTATCAGCAGCCAGGTGCTGTCACATAAATGCATTTGATTAATTGATCCTCAGTCAGTGTGAGCAGCTCTATAAAAACAGAAATTTTGACAGTTTGCTGGTCTGGAGGATTCCGGTGTGTGTTAACACTATGTTGAGAAGAAAAGACCTCAGCAATGATCTTAGAGAAGCAACTGTTGCTGCCCATCAATCTATGAAGTTATAAGGCTATTTCTAAACAATTTGAAGTTCATAACTCTATAATGAGAAAGATTATTCGCAAGTGAAAATCATTTAAGATAGCTGTCAGTCTTCCCAGGAAGGGATGTCCCAGCAAATTCACCCCAAGGTCAGACTGTGAAATGCTCAGAGAAACTGCAAAAAACCCAAGAGCTACTGTACATCTCAGACTTCAGAGGTCTCAGTTAGCATGTTAGATGTTAAAGTTCATGACAGTAGAATTAAAAAAAGAACTGAAAAAGCATGGCTTGTTTCAAAGGGTTGCCAGGAGAAAGCTGCTCTCTACAAAGAGAGCATGCAGCACAGCTTAGGTTTGCAAAGTTGCATCTGAACAAACCACAAGATTTCTGGAACAATGTCAGTTGGACAGACGAGACCAAAATGGAAATGTTTGGCTGCAATACACTGCACCACGCAAAACCAAGCACAGCATATCAGCTCAAACACCTCATCCCAGCTGTCAAGCACCAGTTTGGTGGTGGTGGTTTGTTTTGCAGCCACAGGATCTGAACACTTGCAGTCACTGATTCAACCATGAAACCCTGTGTATACTCAAGTATTCTGTGAGGCCACCTGCCCATAAGCTAAAGCTAGGCTGACACTGAGTTATGCAGCAGGACAATGATTCCAAAAACACCAGCATATCTAGAACAGAATGGCTGAAAAAGAAATGAATCAGGGTGTTGCAATGATCTAGTCAAAGTCCAGACTTCAACCTGAGTCAAATACTGTGGCAAGACCTTAAGGTTATAAAGGAATACCCACAAGCATTCATGAACTGAAGCAACACTGTAAAGAAGAGTGGGCAAAAATTCCTCCACAGCAATGTGAGAGACTGATAAAGTCATACGAAAATGATTACTTGATTCTACAAGCTTTTGAATCATGGGGTGTACTTAGTTTTTCCACACATGGCTTCTCCGTGTTGCTTAATTTGTGTAAAATAATGACACAGTTGAATCTGATGTGTGGTCAGGTTAGATTTAACTCATTTTAGAACCTGCTAAGGACTGGGTGATTTTTTTCCACTATGCCTTGATAGAGGGTGCCCTTTCTTTTTCACAACTCTATAATCACCATAACAAATACTGCATGACATCTAGGGCTGAAACTAACAACTGTTTTTATTAATAAAAACTATTTTTTTAATGTTTCTTAAAATGTAAGTAAGCAGCAACAATCTGTCTCATCAATCCGACAAACGATCCTAAGACATCCAGTTTGCTGATATAAAAGACAAGGAAACTTTTAGAGTTTTTGTTTAAAATCTGTGCTTCAATAATTCCATCCAGCCGATTTTCTGAGAAATGACTTACAGGGAAGAGTATATTCTTAAAGGATCATTTCACTCAAAATAATTTCCATATTTTCACTTTACTAGTACTAGCGATGCAGGTATTTGTGTTTCATTTGAAGTTGTTTTTCAAGTTTTCTGCTTCCAGTGAAAAATGTATGATGTTGCACACATCTAAAAGTCTATGTAGCTGTCAAAAAGGAAGAAAAAAACATATTACAATGTATAACACCCACACTCCTGATATTATTATTTAAAAAAAGCAGTTAACTATTCAAAAAAACCCATCACTAATAAATACTTTATTCCAGGTTACCAAACTCATTCATTTTTATCCTATTTAGTGATGGAATAACTGACACCAAGACCCAAGACAAACATATCTGATAAATGTTGAAAAATACAGATTGAGTTTATGAATTTATTTCATTCCACTTTAGACAAAACTGTATCTGCTTCATTATAAGGTGCTCTAGGTCTCTGCTACAAGCAGCAACCATAATCATCCAAGAGTCTGATAAGATGGATAAACACAAGGACAAAGTACAGACTCCTTTCTTCTCTTTTGTGTACTTTTTAATTAGTCTCTTTTAGGAGTGCAATTCACTTTCCTGGTTTTCTATTCTTAAAAAGAAAACATAAAAAAAGAGAAATATGAAAATGTATAATATATATTCACTTGTATAAATAAATAAAACAATTGTGGATTATTTAGAGGAACAGGAACACCCTGTTTCTGAGATGTTTCTGTTTAACCCTTAGCTACACTAGCAGCATGGCTGTAATACGCTTTTGTGCAGATATTTGTTGTAGCCAGAAGATGAATCTAACTAAATTTGGTTCTTAGATTCTCTTCAGGCACCAAATTAATTTTTGGGTTCAAAGTGAAATATTTCTCTCCCTTCTGGTGTACTGACTAGATCCTAACAAACTGCATGTGGGGCAAAAACTGTGTGGGGCACTAACTAAGGCTCAGGTAGACTGAAATTTGGATTCTGACGTAACAAATGAACAGCAACAAACTATGCTGTTTAGGGATTTGGAAATTTGTTTTTTTATAATAGAAAAAATATGTTTTGTTATTTGGTTTTCCCAACTTCTTATAAACATAAATGAAGTTAACGTTTGATTTATAGTTTTATGCCAGTCTTTGTACACTGCTGTATGAACTATTATTTCAGCTGCTGTTGTGCCTGATAAGCAACTTTTTGGACTTTTGCATCTCTTTCTCAGCCATTTTTCTTATGAGAAATGTCATGGTCAGAACAGAGCAGATCCAATGCAGAAGCAGTTTTAGGAGGTTTATTTACAAAAGCAAACAGATTTAGAATGTGCAAGGCTGGGTGGCTGGGCAGCGGTTTCCAAAGTGGCTTCAGGTCCGAGGGATTTCCAAGAAGGATCTTCCAGAGTTCCAAACAGAGAGTTCCTAGGAGGAGAATGACAAAGGTCAGAGCTGCAAAAACCAGGAGATTTCCAAAAAGGGCAAAACATTAGCAACAAATACTGAGGCAAAACTGTGGGCTGCTAGACCAGCTTACGCGTGCATAAGCAGCAATCCAGCGTCGGCTAAATGCTCCTCTGCTGGTTAAAAAGGCTGCGGGATGATTAGGTAGACAAGCACCAGGTGAGAGGAGGAGGCGTGGCTGGCTCGCACAGCTGAAGGAGGTAAGTATGATTAGTAAAACCCCAGCCCAGCCCAACAGAGGAGAGAGAGGTACAGGTGTAGAGGAGGAGAGATAGAGGTGGACAGGGGGGACCATGACAAGAAATGTTTACTTTTATAAACTACAGCCAATAAAAACACTGGGACATTGTGGGACATGAAACAAAATGCTATGCAGTCCCACATAAAGTAGGACACCTAGTTGTCATATTTGCTGGACAGATATACAATCCCTCCCCGGAATTAATAAAGTATTCTGATAGAGATTACTATGATATTTGGTTTAGACTTAAATGTCCCTATGTGAATGACTCGAGAGACTTCAGTCTCCCCTGATTTTAAATGGACTTGTAGTACTTTTTTAGTCTGAGTGTTCAAAGTACTTTTTACTACAAGCTTCATTCACCCACTCACACAGAGGAGGAAATTTCATTTGCCTGCATTGTGTTCTCTCTCAGATGTCCATTGTAAAACATGCACCAGTAAGTAAAAAGTACCTGTGTGCACGCGCATGTGTGTTTTATTGGTGTGTTTATAAATACTACCTGCCCCCCCCAAAAAAAACAAAACAAAAAAACACAAAAAAACAAGAAACAAAAACAAAAAGTCAACACTGGGATTTAACTAAGCAAACAGGTAGGAGTCTCCCATGACATAATTACTGGAGTGATTAATATGTTTTAGCTGACAGCAGGTTATTTAATCCTAACTGATGCAATGAGTTGCTTCTTATTTCTTAGACGTCAGAAAATAAACAGTGGTTGTGGAAAGGTGTTACTTGCTTTCAGAAGGGTCAAATTATTTGCTTGCATCAAGCAAAGAGAAAAACTGAAGAGATGCTGAAACTACTAAAATTAGGTTAAGACCTGTGTAATACAACCTGTGAACCATCTTCCAGGAAATCTTAAATAATTGTGACTGGAGATTACTTAAAGTTTTGGTGAAATCAAGTTGTGAAAAAAGAAATGCGGAACCGTGATGGATTTTAATAGTGAAAGTAAGAGCATTTCCACACACACACACACACACACACACACAAAGACAAAAGAATTCAAGGGATTTGGGACTGAACAGCTATGTAGTCTTAAGAAAACCACTAATCAGTGAAGCTAAGAAAAGGCTTTATTTTGCTAGAAGGCATAAAGATTTGACTCTGGAGTAATGGAAACAGTTAATGTTTTCTGGGTCCAGATTTACTTTGATCCAGAGTAATGGGTGCATCAAGGTAAGAAGAGAGAAGGATGAAGTGATGCACTCATTGTGTCTTGTGCCTACTGTACAAGCCCTGTGGGGGCACTGTTATGACCTGGGGTTGTTTCAATTGGTCAGGTCTAGGTTCAGCAACTGTCCACCTGAATGATGACGGTTTTCCATCAGTGGATTTTTTTCATTCCTGATAGCATGGGGTTATTCCAAGATGACAATGTCACTATTCATTGGGTTCAAATTGTGAAAGAATGGTTCATAAACATGTATTGGTCACCATAGTCCAGACCTCAACCTTATTAAGAATCTATGGGATGAGGTGGAGAAGACTTTACATACTGTAGCAGCTGCCTCTCCCAACATCAATACCAGATTTTGGCAAAATTTGTAAGCAACTCTGCACAGAAATAAATGCTGTGACAATGAATCAGAATCAGAATACTTTATTAAGCCCAGGCACTCCATTCAGTATACATCTTCTTCTTCTTCTTCTTCTTCTTCTTTCAGCTGCTCCCATTAGGGGTCACCACAGCGGATCATCAGCCTCCATCTCACCCTATCCCTTGCATCCTCTTCCCTCACACCAACCCTCTGCATGTCCTCCTTCACTACATCCATCAATCTTCTCTGTTTTCTTCCTCTTCTCCTCCTGCCTGGCAGCTCCATCTTCAACATCCTTTATCCAATATATCCACTATCCCTCCTCTGGACATGTCCAAAACATCTCAGCCTTGCCTCTTTGACTTTGTCTCCAAACTTCTCAACATGAGCTGCCCCTCTGAT
>VUQH01015902.1:2955-19646 GCA_015106775.1 Etroplus canarensis | reverse complement strand
CGCCATCGATCACTTTGCTATCTGGAACACACACATCTATCACTACAGTGGAGTTTACTGCAGGCTCGGCACCCACTGAAGGCCCTTCTGCTGTGCTCTATAGAGCTCTGCAAATGTCTTCATGTGACAGACCAACATCACAAAGAGCAAGGCCCAAAAATGTAACGTTTAACCCCAGCATAAGGGGAGCATCTATGCTGCTCTTGGTTTAACTAAGATGTCTTCACCCGTACGTGCGGACACAGCAATGAAGATTTTCTTGAATATTAATGAATTAATGAGGAACGATTAGTTTCGTACCATGGCTTCAACATAAAAGCTTTCCCTAGAAGCAGCCCAAATTTGGCACACAACGTATTCAGACTCACGACTAATGATGCACCAACATTGCATCATTAGGTTTTATTAGCTCACAGCGGTGCTAATGTCACCTGATTCTTTGACTAAACTGGCCCATGTCTACACCTGCAAAACCTTGCCAAGTCTGCAAGCAGCTGAGCGGACAACGCCAGGTCATATTTGGCGGTCCCTGCTAGAACGCACCCAAGCAAGCTGATATCCAGCGAGAATCAGGTTGCAATGAAATGCCTACAACTCGGCCAGTATGCCTCCGCCTTGAATCTGACCCCATGTAAGCTCTTGGATCACATCAGATGTTCTACCCATCACAGCTATTGACCACACAAAGTTTGGTAAAGATCCAGCAAACAAGTGAGCTCCTGCAGCGGAAACAACATTTGTACGGATGGACAGACGGATGTACAACCCGAAAACATAATTCCGCGGTGGTGGAGGCATAATTAAACCCAAGCATTGTTGGTTAAATGCTAACATTTAGCCATGGACCATTCAAAAAACCCGTGACATGAATCTGGGGAGCTGAACAAATGTGTAACCCTCTGGAGTCAATAGACGTCCCCGCACGTCCACATCGTGTGACTGAAGTCTTGCTTCGTGCCCAGGTCTGTGCGTCGGTCATGTGATTTTGGACGTGATGGGCTGCGTCTCGTCCAAACCATGTGACTGACACACCAAATCGCGTGTCTGCAAATAAAAGCAAGACTTCGGTCACGTGATGTGGAATCACTGACGGGTCGGTCGACCCCAGAGGGTTAATAATCAAATAAGAATTTCAGTTTTACAAACAGCGTGGTTTAACATGACGGAAATTCTAGTAAACTCAACTTTCACAGCTGATAGTCGGTAAAAAATCTCATACAGTTTGAGCTTAGAGACTGGTGAACGCACATATTGGAGGATGCATCCATCACAATGGATCTCTCGAAACGTTGCCAATTCAATGCCGCCAATTCACGCTGTTGTAAAACTGTGACAGAAAACTTTTGTGGACGATACAAGGACCGCTCAACCAAACAACATCATGCTTTTTTGGCTACCCAGCCGTGAAACTGCTTATTGTGAAGAAGATCAGATGACCCGGACGTCAAGAAAAGTGACAAAACACACGCAGACTTCTTCTTTTACACTTGAACAGTATTAAACACCTGCAACACTCTCCAAAGATGAAAACCTCAATTTTAATATGTCTTGGTGAAGGTTTACAGTATGTGGTTTGCACGGTGAACCACAAATGTATTCGCTGCTTTTAGCTGGTTCGCATGGGTCACCACTTAAACAGGTGGAATTTTATAATTGCTTCCCATGACATATAATCATGTAAATATTTACGACCTGAAAATGTACAGACTTCAGATGCATGGTTTGTTCATACTACATTTGGTTTTAACTTGCCAGCTGCTGCAGTTTCACATTTGACGTACATTTAAATGACCCATTTCCATTGGCACGCAATGTGAGAGCTGCTGAGGGCGTGCACGTTTTTGGCCTCTGTGTTGTCGGCCAAAGCAAGTAAGCTCCTAAAACTCTATTTTGCTTTGAAATGCCTGGGATCTGTTTGGCAAGCGGAGAGAAAAAGAAAGGTAAGCATTGTGGCCCAGTGAGACGAGAGGGGAAAAAAAATACCTGTAACAGAGAGATTGTACAGAGCTGGACTCCACAGGGAAGAAAGAGGCAGGTCGGGCAGAGACGAGCAGCAGCTCTCTGACATCCTGTTTGTGCCCCCCCCCCCGCCCTGCTCTTTGCATTACAATTCATTCTCTGCGAGAGTCAAGGTTAGATC
The DNA here is from genome assembly GCA_015106775.1 of Etroplus canarensis. Lineage (NCBI taxonomy): Eukaryota > Metazoa > Chordata > Actinopteri > Cichliformes > Cichlidae > Etroplus > Etroplus canarensis. The sequence goes on along the minus strand of VUQH01015902.1, from coordinate 17,506 downwards.
TGACAGCTCTGCAACTGTGTATGGATATGTGTGGTCTGTGGGTGTATGTGCGTTCGTGTTTTGCGGCATCCATATAAAACAGATGGGAGAGATGGAAATGAAGAGATACAGACTGAGAAGGAGAGCGCAGATAGATTTATAGGTGGGAAGTACAGTTGGTGAGGGTGGATGGCACCCTAAGGTTTGGACAGAAAACTTAGATTAATCCCTCATGCATGGCTGGAGGTTTGATTCCTACTTAGATTCTATTATAAGGTCAGGCCAGAGGGGTTTTAGAGGCTAATGGAGTGTCCTAATAGTCATTTTTATGTCTTGTTCTCTAATATTTCATGGGCAAAAAGACAAGTAATTGATATTTGCAGCTGAGTTTTGTTTTAAAAAGCTACTGAAAGAGAATCTAGACCTTTAAACCATAAAACTGCACTGAATTGAAGTAAAACAAAAAACTTCTTGAGTAGGCAAGCTGCTCATTTTAAACACATTTCACTGCAATCTTTCTTGTTTATAATAAATGAAAGCTTAAAAAGTGAGGGGTCAACTGCAACACTTCTTTTTTTTTAAATGGGCAGTACAACTTACTGCATGTGAACTACTTATTCGATTTAAATTGCTCCAGAAAGTGCAGTTTCGTGACTCTGGTCAGTGTCTCTCAAAGCAACCAGACCCCAAATTTTAAGCTGCAACTCTTTGTACCCTATAATGCCACACGCCGCAAGACGGCCAGCCAGTTTCTACAGCTCCTTGTGGTCAAAAACAGTTTTTTAAAAATTAATTATACTTTAACGTATGTTAAATCTTATGGGTTTTTTGCGACATTTTACATTTGTCCTCGAGTCGCCTCGAATGCTCTGGCCGGGGTTTGTCTCTACTGACTGTAGCCGTTCGACTAAACAAACGTTACTTGCATCAGAAGACGGCGATAATGAGGTGGGCTGTTGAACTTTTCTGTCATTACGTGCTGTTATTTTTGTCGGTGTTAGTGGGTGTTATGGAAGCTGCTGTTAATTTATGTCTAAATCATGGTACTGGCATACCATTAGCTTATAACCAGCTGTTGCTGTTGTTCTAGCCAGCTAGTTGTCAGCTAGCTAGCTAGCTGTTTATATCACTCAAAAATGGGCTGTGAAAAACAAATGTACAGTTCTTTATGGGTCATAGATTGAAAGAGTTATTTGTGACCTTTAAATTAAAACTCACCCACAACTGACACTCATAAATAGTTTTCAAGTGATATTTAGGTGTTTGGAATGTTTGCCTTACTTCCCCAGATTCCTCTGAATGCTTTGGCATTGGGTTAGTCTCATGCAATTCTATTCTGAGTATTGAGGTTCAATAAATTTGTTACGGGGTCAGGTAACTGTCTTTCACCGGCTGTAAGTGCACTTGTTTCTGCTGTGAAGTTGTGCATTTTGACAAATCCAAATTGCTTTTAGAGCCGGCCTCATGTGGCTACTCACGGAACTGCAGCTTGTGGCACTTTTGGTTTGGCTTCATTTTTCAGCCTAGAATGTTGCAGTTTAATTCATTTTTTTTGGTTAGGTAAGGCAGAAATGCCACATTAATGGATAATTTGATCCCATTTGAATATTTTTTCCTCTGTCATACACTCTCCGAGAGATAACCAAGTGCAAGTGAGACACACGATCTTCCAAGTTTTAATTTTCAAGTTACTCCGCGCTCCTCTTGTCAGTATTTGAAGATATATTAAACTAATAATGTATCATCTTTCACGGAAAATTACAGTTTTGCCTCTGTCTCACTGATACCATTCACAACAATGATTCAGCCTGCCACCCAGCCAGTCATGAAAGCGATTTCATTTGCTGTTTTAAATTTTCGGAGAATGGTTTGTCTTTCCTGGGAAACAGTGCAAGAGAAGCGATATGACAGAAAATTATGATTTGTTTTGAACAAATCGAAGCAAAACTGGATTGTACCATCTGCATGAGCAAACACAGTAATGAGTGTCACCTAGTTGAATTTATTCAACCACTAATCCAAGAGAAAGACTTCACAGTAATGGTCACGCTGTGTGTTTGACAGGTAAAAGAAGCCACAGAAAATAACCAATTAGCACCAAAGAGTGAAACAAAATCAAACAATAAGGACAGGGAGAATTGTCCCCTTAAAAAGCAAAAAGGGTCAAGAATGAAAAGCGGGATATGATTTGTACTGCTGGAGATGTTCTGCACAATGATAGCAGGTGGCACTGACCTTTCTGTGACCTTTGAATGCCATGTGATCAAACCCTTGAAGTTTCAATGCTGTCTAATGTCACCGGGCCGGCTCTCACGTGGTCTCACAGTTACAGTCGTGCAAGTTAACCAGCTCAACAAATGTATGCAAAAGGCCAGCGTGTGCATTCTGCATACAAGAAAAGTTTGAAAGCCAGGGGTGATTTGTTGGGGTTGAATATCAGTATCTGAGCTGGGTGATATGTTAAACCTGTCCAGCTGGCCATCATCAGACCTACAATATTCAGTGTGTTCGTGGAGGTGAGGAGTGTCTTGGTTTTAGCCTGTAATTAACCAGCAAACTAAAGGACCTACATCAAACAATCAGGCTCCTTCTTCTTCTTCTTTCAGCTGCCACAGCGGATCATCCGTTTTCATCTTACCCTGTCCCTTGTATCCTCGTCCCTCGCACCAATCCTCTTGATGTCCTCCATCACTACATCCATCAACCTTCTCTATGGTCTTCCTCTTCTCTACCTGCCTGGTACCTCTATCTTCAACATCTTTTGTCCAATATTTCCACTATCCCTCCTCAACACGTCCAAACCATCTGAACGTTGCTTTTCTGACTTTGTTTCCAAACTACAGTCTTGTAAACATTCCGTCTCATTTACAAAGGACCCACTCCATCCTGCCTGTACTATTTTATTCACCTCACTTCTGCACTGACTGTTGCTTTGTATGGTTAACCACAGGTATCTAAACTCGCTCACCTTCACTACCTCTATTCCTTGCATCTTTATCATTCCACCTGCCACCCTCTCATTCACACACAAGTACTCTGTCTTGCTTCTACTTACTTCATTCCTCTTCTCTCCAGTGAATACCTCCACCTCCCCAGGCTCTCTTCCACCTCCTTCCTACTCTCACTACAGATCACAATATTGTCTGCAAATATCATAGTCCACGGAGACTCCTGCCTGACCTCATCTGTCAATCTGTCCATCACCACTGCAAACAAGGAGGAGCTCAGAGCTGATCCCTGATGTAATCCCATCCCCACCTTGAACCCATCTGTCACTCCTACTACACACCTCACCACTGTCTCACTGTCCTCACACATACACACATTCAAGCCCTGCCTACATTTTCACTTTTACAAGCCTGGTAATTTGTAGAAAACAATCCAATTGATACTTGGATTGGATTTTCAGAAAGTAATAGTTATAAAATGTAGCGAACCTCAAATCTGCCGTTGGCAAGATGTCTTAGGAGCTTTCAAACTGTTTAACAGGGCAACAAGAACTTTATTACAAGCACATTGTCCTCTTAAGAATACTTCCAAACCTGCAACCAACATTCAAAAACTGCTTTGTTTGATGACATTCCCTCCCTGTATCTGCACGCATTTATAAGCCCTGCTCATCAATATGAAGATGCTCTCATATAAGATACTAGAACTAAAAATGTCATGAGAATTAGGCAGGGACATTAGGTAAAGTTGTCTTTCACACATCCCAAACACTGCAAGTGAGCCTATTTTCAGCTGCATATAAATATGGCACTTGGCTTAAGCCAGATTTATGGTTAAAAGTGCTGCCTGGAGTAGAGCGTGTAGGAGGCAGGATGCAGGGCAACCGCTGGATTGCTGGACTAATACCCACACTACTCTTTCATTGGTGCAAATTGGCTCAATCAGACACCAAATGGACTTGCAGTAGGGTGCTGGCTGGTAAAAGACCTTTTTCTGTCTGATCTCGCTGTGTTCTCAAGGGTACCTCTGTCAGGTAATATCTAGAAAAAAAATAACTTAATAGAAAAGATCTATTCCTGTGTTTGAAATAAAACTTTATCCATGCAGGAAAAGGAAAGTCATAATTCCAAAAATCACAGTAAAACCCTCGGCCCTGGTGATTAGTGAATAATAGTGCCAACTAGCGCAGGTAAGTCTATCCCTCTCTGTAATTCTGATGGCTCTTTTAGCTGAACAAGAGCCTCAGTCTACGAATGTTGCTCCTAATCCCAAATTCCTCTCCTTCTCCACAATAATGAGCTCCTCTCAGACTCAAGAGTTGACAGAGGTAAAGCATTTAGCACGCTTGAATGGAGAAAGAGGGAAAGAGTGGGAGTGCAGAGAGAAAGAGAGGAAGATACAGGCCAAAGAGGGATAAAGCAAGGGATGGGGGAAGAAGGGGTAGAAAAATCTACTGAGACATGCATGAGGTAAGCTTTCCCTCTGGCAAGGCAGAGTAACGCCGCGGCACAGTATAAACGCAGTGGCTGACTATTGACGATGAGAGGAAGAAGGGAGGCACAGGAGGAAGGAGAGAAAGAGGAAGAGAAGAAGGGATGTTGCAAAGGAGAGATACACATAAACCAAAAGGTTTAAAAGACAGTATCATTGTGTTTTCTTAGTCTCTTAGGATTCAGTTGTTTTTCTGCCCATCACTACAGCCCAGGGACATGATGTGAACAACATGGGGACTATGTTTGTGTATGTGTGTTTGTGTGTGTGTGTGTGTCACGTGGTGTGTATTCTGCGCATTTACGTGGGTGGAAATGTGTGTATGCTGCACTGAAAACATGTGCATGCTTCATTTGTTTCAAGGCCAAGCGATGAAATTCTCTTCTTTCAGAAAGAACACTCATACACACACAAACACACACACACACACACACACACACACACACACAAACACCACAACAGCGTTTTACTCGCACACAAAACACTGTTTTCCGCAGCTCAATTGATAAAGTGAGTGTGTGCTTTTTAAAAGTGTACTTGACTTGAATAAGCAGACCAATGAGTTGCAGCTACCGCAGGAACAGCCGTCAAGGCAGATAGATAGAAACGCTCAAATGCATCTAACCATTCTTGAGATGTTAAATTAGATTAATCAGGAAGGGTTGTGGCAAAGGAAACACTCAAAGGCAGGAGACAAGAGTGATATCCTGGGTAAAGCCGCAAGAAATTTAGCCAACATGTCTGACGGTGGGGAAAAGAAGGATGAGACAATCACGAGGAGATCATCAGCTAGCTGATGCATGCACTCAAACAACAAACGCAGATTATGCAAGATACATGTTCAGGCGAACGCTTAGCAGAAGAAATACATCACCAGTGTCACGTCTCCACAATCTATCCAGCCACCGTGCCTCCAATATGTCTTTTTCAGCACGACATGCACAGTATGTACTATGAGTGTCGAATGAGATGTGTCAAATGGTGCACTTAAAGGTCTGGCCTCAGTAGGACGTGGCAGATCAGAATCCCCTTGTGGTGACTGATTATTAGCTTAAATCCTGCTCCCTATCCTAGCTACCTTCTGCCCCAAACGTCCAGAACTTTCTGAGTTTTCTGAGTCGTCTAAACTTTCTGAACAGCTAAAATGTGCCCACACGAGCCCTCCCCTATTCTAAGCTAAATCAATTAGCTATCCAGCTAGGAACTGGTTTTGAGTGTGGGGCTGGCTAAAACTGATGGAGTTTGTTGTTAAAACCCTGCGTTCATCATGTTGTTGGTTAGCACTTTAGCAGCAGTGACCAAGTTTTCCCACAAGTTTAAGCCACTGACACACTGTTTTAAATAATTGGGGGCTGCAGTCCTTGAATGCTAACAAATAGATTGCTGCTGCTTGAGTAGTTCTAATAGATGCAAAAAGACCATAAAAATTTGATTTTGCTTAAAAACAGAAGCAGAAAATTATTTTTATGGGCTGCATTTTCTAACAAGAACAGTCTGAGACTGCATACCTCCACCAAGGCTGAACAATCCTTCAATTTCTATGTTTTCCTAAGGTAAAATATTTCTATATCTTTATCACTGATGTTTTTAAATTCTTTGATAATGAAAACATTGACCTTAGAACTTGGAATCACAGTAATATCATTAATAGTTCAAGAATTATTCAAGAAAATATAAATCTGCTAATGGCTGAACTTATCTGGATCAGATGCTGTTTCGATATACTTAAACTCTACGCTGCACTGTCTCAGCAACATACTGGTATTGGTTACAAGCCTCTACCCCTACGAGTTGCTGTCCCATAGCTTCATATGTGTACGCAACTCAATTTTGTGCAATCTGAATTGCAGGATTCAGAACAATACCCCGATCTGGATCAGTTTGCAACATATACCTGAGAACGTCGAGCCAATACCTGCAAAATTTTATTATTTCCTTTGTGGCTTGGATTGAGATATAATATGCATACTGCCAAATGTTGCCCTATCTCACAACACTGCAGAATCCTCCAAAAAAAAAAAAAGCCTAGCTCGACACCAAAAGTTAATGAGTTCTAAGTCGGACCAAGTCCCATCACTAGCACAATTGTTGACCCAGTTCCTCTGTAACTTTCACACAATCCTGCTAACAAGCAAACAAACTGAACCGAAAATATAACCTACTTGACCGAGGTAATAAGGAAAGCAAAAACTTTACAAGTTACTGAACAAAAAATAAAAAAAAGGTCCAGTAGTTAACAAGTCATTTCTCACTACTTGCACCTAATGATAGCCTAACCACCCACTACTACTACACTACTACTACTAATAAATGTACCTTTTGGCTGCTCCCTTGTATTATCCACCAAGGGGTCGCCACAGCGGCTTAATCTGCATTGGTAATTTGGCAGAGGTTTTACACCGGATGCCCTTCCTGATGCAACCCTCCACGGTGAGAGGGGCTCGTGTCCCCATAGTAATAATAATAATAATAATAATATTCTATGACTCAGTCCAACTCCCTGCTTTCTCCATGAGTTATTGCTGATTAACTGATCAGAACACTGGACAACACAAAACTCACTTTACCACTCCACCACAGAGAGTGGTTAGCACTGTCGCCTCCCAGCGAGAAGGTTCCTGGTTCAAATCCCAGCTGGGGCCTTTCTGTGCGGAGTTTGCATGTCCTCCCTGTACCTGCGCGTAGGTTCTCCCAGGGTGTTTGCAGTCTAGGCCAACATAAACTTTTCAGTTAAGATGCTTGTTTACCTCATAATGTAAGAACATACACACCTGCTCATTCACAACCACGCCCCTGCTACACACACACACACACACACACACACACACACACACATCCACACCGAGACCTTAGACACACGGTCGTGATACATCACCACCTACAGAGCGCGGTGTCAGCCACAGACAACTGCTCCTGAGCCCCAGCAGAGAAAAGACATTCATCATTATGACATTACAAAAACACACACACACACACGCACATATTGAGAGAAAGCGACATAAAACAACGTTGCAGCTGCTGATGCGTGCAGACGACTCCATCAAGTCGTATATCACACACACTGTACACGTTTCCCACTAAAATAACAATATTATGAACAGAAACAGTGATAACGGAATCTTCTTCTGCTGCTGCTGATGCATTTTTCCTCGTTGCACGTCTGTGTGCGTCACGCAAAGCCTCCTTCTCTAGCTTGGGAGAGAGGAAAAACCCACCACCAACACCACACTCACTACTACTCTTCTCTCATTTTCTTTTAGGCTCCACATCTGATAGGACACAATTTAAATTCAACCAGATGTCTGTCCAGGGACTCATACGCTATCAAATCATCACTCCTCCTCCCTCTTTCATACTTCTTCCTCTGCACACCTCTCCCAGTCTGCCCATGTCAATTTTCACCAGCCTCCTTCCGCTGATCTCTCTTCACTTCCATTTCACGTCTAGGATTAGTCTGATGTATCAGTTTGATCCTCTGCATGGACCGCGATCGGCCAGAAGGTGTGGTCTACTTTCAGTACGATGGTTAAGAGTTGAGTTTTTGTTTGACTACCCGTTTAATCGGTGATTCATTTCACACGTAGTTCGCTGTGAACAAATGGACACGGGCAACTGCAAAGACAAAAGCACCTGTATTAGAGGATTGTGGAGCTTTCCAATCAGAGCCACCAGAGTCCTGCAGAACTTACAGTCGCGATCGGAAGCAGAAATGGTAAACTGCAGCTTTTGAAGGGTTCGTTTTTTTGCACCTTTAAAATCAGGAAAACCGCGTTTGAAATGTGGCGATCGTTCCGTGTGGGTCTGGAAAAAGCAAGCAAGCATCAGCATTTTTGCAACCCTTCCTTTCGGAAGCGAGAGTGTTGAATGCAACACAGTCGCACAATGATGCTGGTCGGACAAAAATCTGCAAATACTCTTCCAGTGTGGCCTCCCCCCACCCTCAGTGAAAGGCTAAAGGGAAGGTCTGATTTTGTATTTCTTGTGATCACCAGTTTGAAATTTCCTTTTAAGTGACATTTGGATCAAGGTCTGCATAACAATGGTCAAATTCAAATCGAATGAATTAAAATAAGCATTAGTGGTGCTAACAGCTTTCCTACCTTGGCTTGACAAGCTGCCTTCTTATTCTCCCTTCAAAAACCTTGCGGTTTGTCCACCTCATCCTTTCATCTAAAAACACACACACACTCGCATGCATTTCTCATGAGAGCACTCTGCTGTCTGTCACTGCCTTTCATGCAGTTGCAGTGAGTATTTAAATTTCAGATTTTAATCATCGCTGAAAACGTGGTCGACTGATTTGGAAAAACCCGCACTACTGCTTCATTAGCAACAGTTACAAAGCTTAAGGCATGCAGGCGTAGCAAAACAACATGGATTATTCTGAATTCATGAAAACATGGCGGTAGGCAGTGGCGGCGCTCTGGAGATTTTTCAGCTTTCAAAGAGCACCAAGTCTGAAGTGTGGTCACATTTTAGTTTGGGAGTGCTAAGTGAAGCCAGTCACACCATCTGCAGTGCACGAAGAAAGAAAATTGCGAAGAAAGTGGGCACCCAGCGCTTTACAATGAATGGAAAGTAATTGACTTTTAGGTCAATGAAAGAATTGCAGGCTTCAGAATGGAGCAAGATGTCATAGTTTGACTGGGAGACTTGAGAGGTGTTACCTACACTTGTAAAAACACAACAGGCTGTCCCGCTGCTGTATGCATCATTTATCTGCTCCTTCCTCACAATTACCATATTTTCTTCACTGTCCAAAAATCTTGAACCACCCCTCCTTTCTTTATATTTTGTGTCTGAGGAGCCAGACTTTCTAGTAATGGTTTGAAAACGGCCTTGAGCAGTAGTTCAAGGCTTTCTGAAGGTCTTCGAAAGTTTTTCTTTGGACACTGGCCACCTTTTTCAGTCAGTTTCAGTCACCTGACCATTTTCAGAGGAATGTTTTGTGTTTGTTAAGCCACTTAACACTGACCCATGATTCTTTCAAGCATAGAAAAGACACCTAAGACAATGAACCAGTGTTGTTCCTATGTTTTAGTTGAATTTATAAAAGATGCCACAGATAACACCGTTTGAACGACATGAAATATTATTTTTGCACCAACAAGGTCATTCCCAAAGAGCGGTTAGCCAAAAAACTTGGCGTATCTTGTCCTCGTCCTTAAAACATTTGAAGTAACTAGAGAAGTGGAGGACAAAAGAAGAAGTGGCAAGCCTAAAAAATTATCTACAGCAGATGAACAGTGTCTAAAAATCATGTCCTTAAGAAGGCAGAAAAAAATCCAGCAAAGACCTGACACAGGACCTGAGAGATGCATCTCACCCTTGAGCTAATCGAGCTGCTGTTCACTGTAGCCTCATCAGGAATGGTCTCCATGGTGGGAATGGCTGTCAAGAAGCCATTCTTAACTGACAGTCATTGGCAAGTATCCTAGAATTATTGAAGCAGTGTGGGATCATCATGACCGAGAACACCACAAAAGGTAGCCATCATCCAAAGAAGAGCTTTGGAATTGTCCTTCAAGAAGGCTGGAGAACTATTCATGAAGTCTACTTAAAGAAAGCGTGCCTATGAGACTTCAGGCTTTGTTGAAGAACAAAGGTGGTCAAATGTTGAATCACAAGCTTGTTAGAATTCGGCAAGTTTCAATAAATTGTGGCACCCATTTCCCAATTTCCTTACAAGATATAAAGAAATGAAGGGTGGCTTGAGACTTGCACAATACTTTAAAATCCAATATTGTTTTAAAATTTAGTTTGCCATCAAATCTAAAGGCGTTCTGGTGTAAAAAAAAAAGTCCGATTGGGAGAAAAATAATATGACTCCTCTGTATTTATTTCAGTTGTTGGGCTCATTGCCTTTACTACTGCTGTGTTTTTGAGCCTCATTTCCAGCTTTGTAAGTTATGCGCAGGGTGACTATGTGAGTGGGTTTCACTATTAAACCTGGCATCGGGGTTTGCAGGTGCCGTAGGTACTACTTATCAAACCGGAAAAGAAACACACAAAACTTGCTGAAACCATTTTTGAGGGTGCTCAAACATTCTTGACAGTACTGCCATACTTAAATACAACTGATCATTTTGGCCTGTATAATCTTGACAAAGTTTTTTACTGCATCATCCCTGTCCATCCCAGGACCTGTCCAGCTGTTGGGTTCATGATTTGTGTCCTTTCAGACTTGGAGAGGGGGGTCAGAAAGGGGAAGTGGTGGGATGAGAGGGAGGGAGAGTCATAAAGAGAATCTGTGGGAAGCTATACATTCGGGTTGTCTCTGTAAGTCCTGGGTTATGTATGCATTCTGCAAGAATGTGCTATTCTGAAGAACTGTGGTGACTGCATTTACTCACATACTAGCTGCATGGTTGGTCATTCATATGATTGCTTAAAGCTGAATCTCCTGCAGCCTAGATGTGCGGCAGCTCCTGAAGAACCTCACAATTTTGCACCAGATGGGGATTCAACACTCAGTTGAGGGAGGTGAAGAGGTCGCATATTTCCCAGAGACAGACCAAAGTCTAGGCTTCAAAGTCAGAGTAAGAGTGGAAAGAACGGGGCAGAGGTCCTCCTCCATTTTTCCTGATTCTCTCACTTTACCAGCTTTTTCGTGTTTTCATGCCCAACAGGACAGAACAGAGAGAAATTAGGCTGTTAGTTCCACTTAGTTCTCAAATGATATCTGCTAATATTTGTCAAGTCTGATGTTGTCAGGGGCCATCAGCATCAACGAGGGAGTTGCTACTGGAAGAAAACAGGAAAGGGAAGGAAGCCAATTCCTGGCCCGATCACAGTCATAAGGAATCAGCAGTATCATGTGCAAGAAAGTAAAGGAGCTGGCATGAATGCAAATTTTTCACACTGCTCCTGGAAAATAGAGCTGTTAAACACAATGATACAAACAAAAAAGTCAAAAGATCACTAAGAGCACCTCTTGCAAGCTAAGTGGTTGGGCTCGAGAGGTGTGCTCACGTAAATACAAAGTGTCATCTCCATAAGCGCTATCTAGTTCAACCTGTCCGCCTCCTTACCGGCTGGGTAAGAGGGCACAGATAGGCCTGTCTAATTCCAGCGACACACATTATTCATAAATCCTTCACTCCGGGGCAGATATACCCACAACTGGTGATGCAAAGCACATCAGTAAGTGAAGGCTTTCTGGGAGGATGATGGCTTCCTCGTCTGGTTTCCTTGCAGACGGGGTTCACGCCGTCAGAGACGATAACACTGATTAATGAGAAAGCCATCGCTTCACTATAACATCTGGGTGATAGACTACATGGAGAGTCAATGGAGGGAGACTCTGCAGGGTAAAGTGCATGCCCTTGCCTTTTATTACTTTAGAGGATGAATAATTCTTGATTAATGCACTTTTGCAATATTTTTGAACGCCTATTGTATGTTTCATAGCTTGACATAGGGATATAGAGTAGTGGTAATCAACCTTTTTTGGTTTATTACCACCTAATAAGCAATATTTACATGTGATTATTTGTCAGAAGAATAATAATGTACATTTAGGTAGGATGAGCAGCTCAACCGGAGTTAGTTTGCCTTAAAGAACTGAGTTGTTGAATGCATAGAATGACATAGATAATAGAAACAGTCTGTCAGACTATATAATTACAGTATGTTCATAGTCGTATTATAATATTTAATTTGTGATATTACAATAACATTTTTATCATATTACTGAAATTTTTTATTGTGAAACTCAGGGTCAATACCAACAGAATTGAAAAGAATTTAGCAGCTGGCTGATGTGGATAATGACGTAAGAGCCAGAATTAGGTTTTTTTTTCCCACTAGAGGGAGTACTAGAGGGAGTAGTGTGGTAGTATGGTCAACGGATTGACTCGGCACAGGTGTTCCCAACTGAAGGGAATCAGTTAGTACCTGTACTGCACTGGTTTTCATTTTGTGTTGCGTTTTACGGGAAATAATGGAAGAAAAGGAACTGGTGGACGGATAGAGCTGTAATGAAGACTCGAGCTGTTCCCATCTTGGTCTTTTGAAGAACTTGTGATTGACAAGTCTTTATCCAGTGAGCATTTCTTGGATAATCCGCTGTTCATTCTAATATCTTACAATGATTTATAGCCTGGACTTTTATTCTATTCAACTTGGCCCAACAGAAGTGACTAAAGCCTAGTTTATGGTCATCGCATTGGTTGTGTTGCGTTCCATCTGCAACATCACTGCAGCGCTGTCACCGTTTATACTGGCACTCGGGGGACTTGCTGCAGTCTTCTTTTGAATCATAGGCACCTCAGAAAAAAATGCTGTATCAGCGCTGGTGTTAGCAGGCAAAGCTGAAACAGGAATCACAGAGGGTAGAGTAGGAAGCTAAGGAATCATGGAGTCATCTTTTCAAGCTGCTGCAGCATCTCCCTCAGTATAACCTCAGAATCTCTGAGTCCCTGTACTGGTATTTTTATAGTGATTTTCTTCTCCAACTGAGCGCTCGAAGCACGTTTTGCAACAAGCCTTAAGATAAGATATTACTTTACTGATCCCCATTGGGGAAATTCAGGATTGTCCTAACCTTATTCACCCATTCACACACATGTTCATACAGCACTTTCTTGATAACTTTAAGCATCACGCACTCTCTCACGGTGAATGCACTAGGACCAATTTGGGGTTTGTTATCTTGCCCAAGTACACTTTGGCACATTACTGGAAGACCAAACTGGCAACCTTCCTATGAGAAGACAACCACACTACCTCCCGAGCCACAGTCACACCAAAAGTGACTATTAATGAAGTAATGGAATAAGAGAAAGAGGGCTGTTTTCCATAGACTTGTATTCACAGAGGAGTCTTTGCTGAGTGGCCAGCAGGGGGCGACAACTCATTGAGAAGGAGGAAGGTTTATGTCTATGGTCACACTGCAAGTCTTAATGCTCAATTCCGATTTTTCTTTTTTGTGTGTGTAGCCATTCACATTATAATTAAAATGCGACCGCCATCATAATCCAGTGAACTGTCTACCGCAAAGTGATGCGCATGTGCAGAAGAAGACGTGAGGCACGCTGAGTTTACGGAAGTAAATATGGATGCTACACATGTCAGCATGAGTAAAACTTCACTTTCTTTCCACTGACTAGCTCCATCAACGAAGTCTGCTATGCTTGTTTTGTCCATTGTTTAAATTTGTTGCGTTTCGCCTCCTCTGATGCAGAATTATGACGTCTCACTTCACCAACGTAAAAGTCGGATGAAATGCGACATGACCGCTCAGACTGAGAATGCTTTGACAAACACTGGCTGAGTATGCGATTTAGGAGCACATATGAAACTAGCCTGAATCCAATTTGGTAAAGATTGGATGTGTGCTGTTCAGACTGTCAAAATTTAGATATGCATTACATATGGCCAAAAGTTCGGATTTAGGCCACTTTTGCCTCCAGTGTGAATGTAGCCTAAGGCACTTCCACATTGGCTTCCTTTTTATTTTACTGTCACTAAACAGCCCATTCTCACGGCATTTCGTAAAATATTTTTCATGTTTATGGACATGTTTTTGTGTCACAGGGCATGAGCTTAGCACGATTTTTTTCCAGCAAAAGTGGAGAGGTGTCACCATGGCAACCAAAAAAAACAAAGCACAACTGTATTATTTTAACCTAAACCATGGTCTTTTTATGAATCTAACTAGGACGTCTTTGATACCTAAACCTAACCAAGTCATTGTTAGTGGCAAAATTTTGACTGTAACCTTCGGCTGCTCCCTTGTAGTCTCCCCAAGGGGTCGCCACACTGGATTACTCTGCATTGGTAATTTGGCTAAGGTTTTAAGATAGATGCCCTTCCTGGATTAATAATGCAATCAATGAACGTTTCCTCAATTCAGCTGATATTTGGCCGATTTACTGGTGCCTCCATACTCTTTGTATAAATTGGGGCAGCTGTCGCTCAGGAGGTAGAGGTTGGCCGCTAGATACCTGGCTTCTCCAGTCTACATGCCGAAGCGTCCTTGGGCAAGATGCTGAACCCCAAATTGCTCCCGATGGAGCCATCACAGTGTGAGTGTGTGTCATAGTTAAATGCGCTTAAAGGCTTAGAATAAAGCGCTGTGTGTCTGTGTGTGTGTGTGTGGGAAACAGGAAGGAAGCGGCAGCGGGCGGCC
>VUQH01015897.1:2152-19835 GCA_015106775.1 Etroplus canarensis | reverse complement strand
GGGGGGGGGGGTCTCTCGGTATTAAAGCCACCAAAGATGTTATATCTCTGATATTATATATAATATAAAATTCACATGCGAGTGTATGAATAAAAACCAGACACAAAGATGCTCATTTACAGAGTGAATATAAGGAGGAGGGCAGCTGCTTTCATTTGTTCTGTTTGGATCCTGAAATCTCGTGTTCACAGCTGCAGTTGGCTGCAATTTTTTCTTATTACAATAATGATGTTGACATCTCCATTAGAGGTGGTCTGCGAGAGCCTTAACATATTCAGGTCCTTTAAGGAATACATCCCACCAAGCAAAAACGTTATCGGAATGTCCACCCACCTCTTTTCACTCCCCATGCGTTTATTTGTTACTGCTGCATGTCATTAAATGTTGTCTTCTCTCTCCCAAGTCTGTGTCTCTCTCTGCTCTCCTTTCTCTCTTCTCCTCCCCTCACCCCCAACCGATTGAGGCAGATGGCTACCCCTCCCTGAGCCTGGTCCTGTTGGAGGTCTCATCTTGTTAAAAGGGAGTTCTTCCTTCCCACGTTTACCAAGTGCTGCTCACAGGGGATTGTCTGATTGTTGGGGTCTTCTCTAACACTGTATGGTCTTTACCTTACAGTGTAAGACACCTTGAGGTGACTTTTGTTGTGAACTGGTGCTATATAAATAAAAATGAAAGGAACTGGATTTGCTGGTTTAATTTTGGCAAACTTAAGCATTATTACACTTTGGTGGAATATGAGAACAAACAACAGCAAACAACAAATTTCTTTTTAGACCCCAAAACTGTGAATTTTGGAGCTCCAGTTTCACATCTGTTACTGAATTTATAGGTTTTTGTTTTGGTAAAAAATGTTAATATTCAATCTTGTAGCGTTCAAAGAAAAATAGAAAATCTTTGCTGAATATTGAATTTGCAACATCTTGCATAAAGGTAGCTCATAGGGGATGGTCTTATTGTTGGAGTTCACCCTCGAATATAGTTGGATTTTTACCTTGCATTCTAAAGTGCCTGAAGGCAACTTTTGTTGTGAACTGGTGCCAAATAGGACTGAATTAAATTGAACTGACTGGCTTCTACCGAACTCTGTGGCAGTGTACTTCCCAAAAACCCACAGTGCTCTACTGCAGTGTCTACAGGATCACCAAAAGTCAGCCACCAATGCTGCACTACTGAATCATGAAAAGAAAGACATGTATTATTAAGGAGAGATTTCACTGAGCTGAGCTGGAGAGGGGAGGGGTGGAAGGAAAGCTTATGTGACACTGCTGATAAGGAGGGATGACTGCATTTTTTTAAGTGAAGGACACAAAAAGAAACAGGGGGTCTTTAGAAGAAGAAGGTGAGGGGAAACACAGTGGAAAGAGAAAAGTACAAAAGAGCATTAGAAAGTTGAAGGATGATGAATGAAAACTTGTCACATTGTACTCAATCTGCACAGTGCATTCACTGTTTTTTGTAAAAAATGACTTATTTTCACATAATTAGGACTGAAACAGTGTTATCATAAAACCTAGATCTCACAGTCATTATGAAGATGATAGAGAAGAGTCATTGTGGCACTGAGTTACCCTAATTTCTCCTCAGTTTAACTGGGATGAGTTACTAAGAAACATCATTTTGCAATTCATAGCATGATTCCACACGGCACACATGATAGAAGGAAAAAGTCTTACCCACAGGTTAGGGTTTAAAATTTAAATTTGACAGTTTTATTGAGTTAGATGATGTCGTTGAAAAGGATAAAAAGCATTAACTTAATATTCAAAAAAATATAAAGCAATCATCAGGAAAGTTGTGTGATTTCCATAATTTATAACTGGGTTATTGTCAGGGCCCCCCAGTCCTCTGGGTGTGATCTCACTGCTTTTCTTTCCTCTTGGGTTTTAACTGAACATTAGTTCTCGCTCTTCTAAGTCCCTGTTAGTGAATCATTTAATAATCGACCAACCTATTGATTTGTTTTGTTTTGCAGAAACTTGGTTGCAGCAGGAAAAAATACGTCAGGATAAAGGCACTCATTGTATCTTGGAACTATCAAATTTCACAAAAAAATTTCACTACTAGGTGACACCGTTTTTTTAAGGAAGGGTTTGTGTAGCTGCTCCTGTGTTAAAATACAAAAAAAGTGGTACTGAGATCAGGGTGGTGTAGGGGTTAGCACTCTTGAATTAGTGTAAGAAACTTCCTGCTCAGCTGGGACCTTTCTGTGAAGTTTGCATGTTTCCCCAAGTACAAAGACATGCTTGTTAGATTAATCGGAGGTTATAAAGTGGTCATAGGTGTGCCCCCGTGTTAGTGGCCTGGTGACCTTTTAAGTATGATCTGACTCCCATCTATGGCAGCTGGGATAGGTTCGAGCCAAACTCTGATAAGAAAACTGATTTATAGATCTGAGATCCTCCATTTAACTGTTTCACAGGTAGCTCTGAACTGCTGATCCCACCGAGTGACCACTGTAAGATGAGCTCTGCTAAACCTCAGCAACCCTCATACACAAAAGCGACAACCTTTAATGTAAATCTACTGTTATACTATGTTATGTACTGTGTACTTTACTTTATGCCCAATAATTAATGACTGCAGGCTTAATCATCCTTTGCTGTATGTTCACTGTGACTTGCTGGTTTCTGGGTGGTATAAACTTTCTCTTCATGTTGAAAATCTGCTGTCTTTTTATGTCTCACCCACTGTGTTCGCACAGAAGCAGAGCGCATCTGCTACACTGACTGTATGCACTTATTCTATTTGTGCTACACAGTTAGCATTATAGTGACTGCACAGTACTGCATTAATCAAGTGCAACATTTCCCCCACCGTACGGCTGGGTGTGATTTCTTTCTTTCAGTTGGTTCTCATGGTGATCAGAGTCCATTTCCAGGTGCTTCAGACACTGTTTGTTGTCTGATTCAACAGAATACCTGTTACTGCAACATTGGAGCCTCTGTCAGAATTTCTTCTTCATCTGAAGGACTCAGGGCACACTTGAGGCAACACTGACTCAGTACACCCTCTAGTGGTAGAAATGGGTGTTACATAAATGGCCGGAACAAACTTCCATTCAATTAATTTTCACTTTCAGCAGCCAAATCTAAAGATATTTTGGACCTAACATCATAGCACTAGTCTTTAAGCAACCTGCTGATAGGATTAATGGCATTAATTAATTCTGGAAGATTGCAAATTATTTTGTTTTTATGATCAGTGTGTTTTTAAATGCCTCAACTCCTGAGCCAGAATAACTGCCAGAATCATTAAAGCACAGGCCGAGGAGGAGGAGTGACAGCAACTCTCAACTCTAGCTTATGGATCAACAATAATGAATATCTTTCTCATTACTCAAGAAAATATCATAGCTGCACATGCGTGACATCTACAAAAAGAATACACTCACAAATATTTTTATGATGCTTTATTAATTTCTGTAGGTGCTTCTTTGGGTGTGGTTTGCCAGCAGGTATTGGTAGATATGCCCTGGAAATGTTGATACATTAGAATTGACAAGTTTGTGAGGCCAGTATGAAATCATTTGAACTTAAAATGTATAAATGAGTGATGGGCAAATGATACCAAGGCTTCAGAGCTTATGTCCCTCTTCCTGAAGTGGAGTGATTCAAAATACTGTGACAATCACACAATCACATGACCAATGACTTCCGAAGCTTCGAGCGTCATCGTTACTTCACTTTGTGCTTCATTGGTTCAGAGCGTTTCCTTGGTTTGATAGCTTTGAGTGGTTTGGCACTAAACAAGGTATAGAAGATGCATCATTATATTTCAGTGATGTTGGGTTATGAGCAGAGAGAGATTTGGAGTCTTTAAATAAAGCTTTCTAAATGAACCTAAACCAACATTTTACTCTTTGTATTCTGTCCTTTACTTAATCTTGTGTTTTTTAGAATGTGTATCAGTGTATCTGCATATTAGGGTTTTTTAAACAAATATCTTACTCCTTTTAACAAATAACTTAGTTGTACTTCTGGTGCAGTGTACTTCATTTGAAAGCCTGACTTTTAGCCTCTATCACCCTACTGGAAAACTTAAAAAAAGGGAAAAAAAGTTTTATTTGCTGTTTTCTATCATCCGTCTGTCCCATATTCAGTTTTAATATAAATTATTTGACTTTGATTTAGTGCTCAGTTCAGATAAAATAATTATAGTAGGTGATTTTAACATTCATGTAGATATCAAAAATGACAGCCTCATCACTGCATTTAATTCATTATTAGAATCAATGGACTTTTCTCAAAGTGTAAATGAGCCAAACTGATCTGAAAGTGTTATGACCAAATTCAAGGAAATTACAAAGAGTCAGACTCCTGTTGAGCCATGTATTCCTTTAGCTCTCAGGAGAGAGGGCTTTATGATTTTCTTTACAAACATAATTTAATTCATTACAGAAAAAATATTCATACTTTATACATAGATATGCCATTAATCATAGCAACTTTAACTGCAGATAGATGTTTGGACTGCTTCTCTCCAGTTGACCTGTCTGAGCTAACCTCAGTAATTCCTTCTTCCAAACCATCAACATGCCTGTTAGACCCGCTCTCTACAGCACTGTCTAAAGAAATCTGATTATGAACTAATGCCTCAGTTTTGAATATGATAAGTTTATCCCTATTAATAAGGATAAACTTATCATATTCAAAACTTGATCCAGCCATCTTAGCTAACTACCGACCAATTTCCAACTTCCTTTCATTTCAAAAATTCTTAAAAGAACTGTTGCAGAGCAGCTGTACGATCACTTGTAGAGGAATTATTTAATCAAAGAATTCCATTCAGGATCCAGAGTTCATTTAAGCACAAAAACATGACTAGTAAAGGTCACTAATGATCTTCTATGGCCTCTGACAGTGGACTCGTCTCTGTGCTTGTTTTTCTAGACCTCAGTGTAGCATTCAATACAGTTGACCACAACATCTTACTGCAGAGGCTAAAATACTCTGTTGGTATTAAAAGGAATGCATTATGCTGGTTTGAATCTTATTTATCTGACAGATTCCAATTTGTGTATGTAAATGCAGACTCTTCCTCACACACAAAAGTTAGTCATGGAGTCCCACAGGACTCTGTGCTGGGACCAATACTCTTTACGTTATACATGCTTCCCTTAGGCAATATTATTAGAAAACACAGCGTACATTTTTATTGCTATGCAGATGATACTCAGCTATATTTATCAAATGACACAAATCAATCAGTTCAACTACAGGCATGTCTTGAAAAAAAAGACCTGGATGGCATATATTTTTCAAATTTAACCCTCAAACTTTCCCACATTTTGTCATGTTACAACCACAAACATAAATGTATTTTAATGCGATTTTATGTGATAGACCAACACAAAGTAATCCATACTTATGAAGTGAAAGTAAAATGATTCATGGGTTGCAATTTTTTTCACAAATAAAACTATCAAAAGTGTGGTGTGCATATATGTTCAGCCCTCTGAGTCAATACTTTGTAGAACCATCTTTCACAGCATTACAGCTGCAAGTATTTTGAGGTGTGTCTCCACCAGTTTTGTACATCTAGAGACTGAATTTTTTGCCCATTCATCTTTGAAAAATTGCTCAAGCTCAGTAAGATTGGATGGAGAGCATCTGTAAACAGCAGTTTTCAAGTCTTGCCACAGATTCTCCGTTGGATTTAGGTCTGAACTTTGACTGGGCCATTCTAGCACATGAATATGCTTTGATCTAAACCATTCCATTGTGGCTGTGGATTGGGTAGTTGTCCTGCTGAAAGGTCAACCTCCTCCCCAGTCTCAAGTCTTTTGCAGACTCTAACAGGTTTTCTTCCAAGATTGCCCTGTAGTTGGCTCCATCCATCTTCCCATCAGCTCTCCAGCTTCCCTGTCCCTGCTGAAGAAAAGCATCCCCACAGCATGATGGTGCCACCACCATGTTTCACAGTGGGGATGGTGTGTTCCGGGTGATGTGTAATGTTAGTTTTCTGCCACACGTAGGGTTTTGCATTTAGGCCAAAAAGTTCAATTTTAGTCTTATCTGACCAGAGCACGTTCTTCCACGTGTTTGCTGCATCCCCCAGATGGCTTATCCCAAACTGCAAACAGGACTTCTTATGACTTTCTTTCAACAGTGGCTTTCTTCTTGCCATTCTTCCATTGATGCCAGATTTGTGGAGGGCATGATTAGTTGTCCTGTGGACAGATTCTCCCACCAGAGCGGTCGATCTCTGCAGCTCCTCCAGAGTTACCTGGGCCTCTTGGCTGCTTCTCTAATTAATTTTCTCCTTATCCAGCCTGTCAGTTTAGGTGGACGTCCATGTCTTGGTAGGTTTGCAGTTGTGCCATACTCTTTCCATGTTCAGATGATGGATTTAACAGAGCTCTGTGAGGTGTTCAAAGCTGGGAATATTTTTAAAACCTAACCCTGCGTTAAACTTCTCACCAGCTTTATCCCTGACCTGCCTGCTGTGTTCCTTGGGCTTCATGATGCTGTTAGTTCACTAATGTTCTCTAACACTACATTCCCACTGCAGGTAAAAGTGGCCCAAATCTGTTTGTTTTTTTTGCCCATAAGTGACCCAGATCTAATTTGTTTATAATAGTCTGAACAGCACAGATCCCATTTTTTCTAAACAGATTCAGGCCACTTCCATATGTGGCCCTAAATCGGATATTTTTGAAAACGTCCTCAGTCTGAAGGTTCATGTACGTCTGACTTTTACGTCATTGATGTGGAATAGACCTCATAATTCTGCATTGGAGGAGATGTAGCAAGATCAAACCCAACAGAAGCCTGCAAAGCAAACTGCACTCTCCACCACAGACTTATTGAACATATGGACCATCTTACTGCAAATGTTGAAGGACCTAAGCTTCTTCAATAGGTAGAGCCTGATCTGTCTCTTCAGCCTCAGTGTTGCACCTCCAGTCCGACCTGTTGTCCCGGTGAACAACCAGGTATCTGTAGTCTTCCACCATCTCCACCTCTTCTGCCAGGACGGGAAAGGTTATTGGCTTATTCCAAGACCTCAGAATCTTGTCCAACACTAACACACTCCACAACTGCTGAGTCATCTGAGTATTTCTGCAGATGGCAGGACTGCGGTGGAACTCTGTGGTGTATAGGGTGAAGAGAAATGGTGAGAGTACGGTCCCCTGTGGTGCTCCTGTGCTGCTGACCATCCTTGGAGACACACAGCCCTTTAGTCTCTCAAACTGTGGTCTGTTTGGTCACTGTGGCCTCATGGCAGACATCAAACCATTTTATGAGTCTTTACAGGAGTTACATAGAAAGGTGTTTTTTTGTTGGAGAGGTGACGGAGCTGTGTTCCAGCTGGCATGCTGTGGGCAGCAAAGGTTAGAGTTGCTGGGTGGAACTTTTCCTTTCTTGGTCTGAAACACACAAAGATGAAATTTAGTTTAATTCACTTAAAATGATGTATGCACTCCTTTATATTTGAAATCTTTATTATTTGCTGTTTACTTTGCTGTTTGAAGTGTGTATAGAAGACAGAGGAACACTCTGTCCCCTCCTTTTTGTTTCTAAAGTTTGGCGAGGCTCATTTGGGCAGATCAATAGTTTGCTACCTTTATCAGTCACCTTGCTAAATGGGATGGTCTTTTAGCTGAATATTGATTCACTCGTGACGTGGTGAGTAAAAGAATGTTCCACTCATTAAACAAGAGAGCAAAGTGTGAGAGAGCACTGCCAAGGATTATTGTAACCTGTTCTGTTAACAGCAATAAAACCCTGAGGGTAAGAGGCACTGCAATAATATCTCTCACTTAGCTCACACAATCATCATCAGTCAGGAAATGAGGAATATACTTCCACAGACTGCAGTTCCTGGAGCCTAAATATGCACCTTCATCACTGCTATACTGAACTGGCATTTTGAAGCTCCATACAAATTTTGGAATTTTTATGTATCGTTCATTTGTTGCTGATGCTATTTTTAACACTTGATTTTCTGCAGTACTTAGTGTTTCTGAGGATTTTAACTGGGCCTCCTCTTATCATTTATACAGTATGGTGTTTTCTGTTTTTCTTTGGATTACCAACCAGATGGGGAACAATAGACCCACCCTGATGGCCCTGATTAATTAGTAAATTCGTCATCAACTGGCTTTCCAGTGGCAGTCGTTGCTGAAAAGCCATGTGTGTAGTATACCTGCCCGGGAGCAAACAGATACAGAAACAACTGAAGACTAGCTGGTGGGCGTAGTGGAGGATTTAGCAACTGAAGATACTCCCATTTTACAGAAGGTGGTGGAGAACCAAAACAGAGCTAAAAGAGAGTGAAAATGCAAATATATTAGTAGGTGAACTCAGAGGTTCAGATGAACGCTGATGTTGCTGTTTTAATGTGTGATTTACCTGCTGTTTTGCTGTGAGAACACCAGTGTAGTCAGCGGTGCTGGGCCGTGTGTGTACCTTTAGGGGGGTTGTGTTCTTTCAAACTGCCCGCAGGGGTGACTCCTCACGCTCCTTAAAAGAAGTGTAATTTTATAGTCTGAAAAGACAGAATCAGAATATTTATGTAAGAGAAATACAAGTGGATTAATGGTCTCCATCACTAACTTTAAGTTGTTCAAACAGCATGATATTTTTTGTAAATTATAATTATATTTAAGGTAAAAAGAAACAAACCCAGAGAGCTTGCACTATACAAGTTCCATTCCTTGCATTTCTTTCTGGGACCCTAAAAACCCAATACGATGTTGGCCTAATTAGTAGTCTATTGGTGATGTCAGCATGGCTAACATCTCTTTTTTTTTTTTTTTACAGCTTATTTTAATTTACATTATCTGACAGCATATTTCTGAGACCTGTGTCAGATTTCTATGTATACGTGTAAATTTATCAGTTACTGTCTTTTTTAAACTTGAAGTACTTAAAGTTCTTTTGGTTCTGCAACTGGTTTCTGTTTCAGGTAAGACTGTTATAGATATCCTTCTAGGCAGTGTGAGCCACAGCCAGGTGAACGCCAATCACATCCACAAAACTGTGCCCTGCTCCATTTTACTCTTCTGCACATTTCAGCCCTTTTTGAGTTGTTGCAAAGCCGCAAAGCTGGGCCTCACAGTGCATTGTCATGAAATATGATAGATTATTTTGGGTCAGTTGTGTCTCGGGAGCGGGTCTTCCAGTCAGAAGGTTGGTGGTTTGATCCTCAGGTCCTTCAGTCTATGTGCTGAAGCATCCCTGGGTGAGATACTGAACCCCGAATTGCCCCTGATCAATCTGTTGGTGTGTGCGGTAGCTACAAATGGTTAAAGACGTAGAACGAAGTGCTGTGAGTGAATGAGGTGTGTATTTGTTAGAGAAGAAGAGTGCCTCTACTTTATATTTCACTATATTGGACTATAACAAATTCACCCGGGGGCTCAAAATGGCGTGTAGCATGTTTGAACCCTCTCGTAGGGTTAGTTTGGCCTTGGACATTTCATATAAAATCACAGAAGAAGACGGTTTCCCATAGAAATCACTGATATCCGATCTAAATGCTGCCCTGACTGCTTAATAAACACCAGTAATGAGTCATTTCAGTTACACCAGTTTTTAACACTAATGTAAATGGTAGTTAATTTTCTCCTGCAGGGGGCACTGTTGGACTACAGATAACACTGCATTGTTTGCAGTGGCCGAGAAAGGCTCAGTGTGCGTGAAACACACACACACACACACACACAATTAGAGCAGTGACTGTGTCTGCTTACTCTGATAAAGGCGAAATTGGAGCATTTATACTGTGAAGTGCGAGTGGACACACACACACACACACACACACATTAAAGCAGCTCAGCTGTGGAGGAAGGCGGCGGCTGCTCTTTGGGTTAACAGCATCTGTGATGAGTGACATCACTGCTGCTTCAAGATGACACATGCTTTGAGTATAGTCGCTATGGTAACCCCAGAGGCATTTGTGAGTCACCCTGGTTATCGTGATTCATTAACCCCCCAAAGAAGAGTCCTGCCATCTGATTGGCCAGTTGAAGGCGAGACGCATTAATGGAGGTACAGGTGGACGAGGCTGGCACAGAGCAGAGCTGCGGGGCCGGGAGAGGTCACAGCTATTATTACAGCTTGTTGTGTACAGCAGGGGGAACGAAACAGAAATGCTTACTGTTCTGTTTCTGTCCGACCTCAGGCAGCTCCCATCGGTAAAACAGCTGCAGCCATGATTAGACTCGCAGTTTGTTCAGCGACTGTGAACAAACTGATCCATATGTTGTAATGAGCCTGGTTTTCTCAGTGCTGTGATTCATGCGCAGCAAGGTTTAAAGCCACGGAGGAGAAAGCGCGTGGAAAGGCGCAGTGCAGACTGAGATGACCACACTCTATGAAGGACTGTAAAATGATTACCTGCAGCATTACTGTGCAGGATACGTACTGATGTTTAGCGCTGTCTGTAGATGAGCAAACCACCCCTCCACATGCATACCTCAGAGTAGGCTTGAAAACTTTATTATCTGTCTAATGAGTAGCCTCAAGGATGAAGTAAGGAGAAGTGGATATCACATTAGTTGATAGCGCCTCATTCATATGAGTGATTGCTGCTCAGTGGTACGTGTGCCTATTTTTTCCCCCCCAGAGCAGCATACTGCCCACAGAGACCTGCGCAAACAGCGTTCCTACCAGCCCAGCTGGCTGCCTTCTGGTCGGCTTCCCACACATGCCAGCCTTAAAAAAAGTGGACTTCAGAAATGAACCCAAAGAGGGTTAATCTCAAAAGGTTTGTAAGACTCGCCATTTCTCAGGCATTCCTCCCCGCAGGGACCGTGTCAGATAAATGCTTTGTGAGCCAGCCAGAGTCACGCCATGTAAGGCACAGATTTGGTAACACTGTTTAGCCACAAACGCATGATATCTCAGAATTAAGCATTAAGTGTCATGTTGCATCTGTGATGTGAAACAGTAGGTAGCAGTGCGATGAGTGCATCGCTCACCTGTAAAAGACGTCCTGGTGTCACATCTGAATCCGCTGGGCAGGCTTCATTTTTCAGCGTGCAGATTGACATTGTTAAATCCGAACCACGATCTTTTCCTACACCTAACCATGAAGCTTCTCTAACACGGAAAAATGAGCAGATAAAACATAGTAAGGCAAAGAAAAATCTCTAAAATCCAAGCAGGGCACAGACCGTCATGTAAACTGTGACTCACTCCACCACCGCTCGTCCTCATGCAGACTTTTTCTGGAGGAAAAGTCGTTCTGAGTCTAATATCACCATGGCCGGTTCACTGAGGCATTCTGTGTCTGTGTCTGCGATGCCAGCAGATTCTGACAGATCAAGAGGATTTGACACCTTCTGATAAGAATGTGTTGGATCAGCAATTTTCAGCTAAAGGCCTCCTGCAGCTGGTTGTGCTTTGCGTTCTGGGTAACATGCATCTGACCGACAGACAGAGGGACCTCTCCCACGCGGGTGTAATGACTGCTGTGAGAGGAAAATGGTCCAACCTCACAAACATGCAGTGTTGGGAAGGTGGATACTGCTTTCTCAGCCTGCAGCTGGAAAATCAGGTTTTAAACAAGCAGATTCCTCTACCAGCTGATACCAGCCTTCACTAAGAACTATTGGCAGATGTCTTTCTGACACCCTCATCACCTCACTGGCTCTGTATTACAGTACTGTGTGTGTGAGTGTGAATAGATTAGAGTCTTTAAAACAGGGCTCAGCTCAGCCAGGCACACATGTTTAAAGGAAACCTTAAACGCTAACACAGCACACTGCCACTGCTGGGCTTTGTGAAGAAATCCTTCATAGATGACGAGAGAGGCTGGATGAAGGCAGGGATCAGAGAGAATGAGACAGCACGAGGAGGGAGAGGAGCACAGGGGAGGGAGGGAGGGAGGTGCAAAATAAAAGATGATATTTATCCTCTGTGAGAGAGAACAGAGACCTCTGTCAATGAATTATGCATTTGCAAGAATGGGCATCTGTTTGTGAGTGACAAAATGTTTATTAAAGGTGAGAGCTCTTTTTTTCACCTCACATCTACAGCATCTTCTGCTGTAATGTGAGTGAAAGGAGGAAGGAGGAGGAGATGAGGAGAGGCCATGGCCCCTGATGTTTTTCTTCTCTAACAGATACATGTTTTAATTCAGTCATACTCTGACAGGTCTGTCAGCCTCTCTTATTCAAAGAACGCTTCTTTGTCAGAGCAGATAGACGGTGTGTTACACACGACATGTCCTCCGGCACCAGTGCAGGGCCACAGACTGTATATAAAAGATGGACATGGCCGACGTGACGCCCATTGGTTCGGGACGCTTTGCTCTAAAGCCTGAGTGCTAGTCTGTCCAAGTTCTCCGTCATGTGCACACACACTCACTCTCCATCTTCCAACTGCAGCTAAAGATTCCTGTTGGCTGAGTGAGCAGTTTAAACAGCTAACTTCTCTTCCCAGTTCTGACCTGACCAACAGAGCGTGAGCATACAGAGAGGAGAAGCCTCACAACAAGCAGGGGCTCGTTTATATGCATGCATCGATTTTCATCCTTCATGTGACTGTGATCGTTGTAATGAGTGTTCAGGTGTTGGAGCTTCCACACCTCTAAACTGGTCCTGCTGTGAGGACACTCACTCTGCGTGCCAGGTTAGCTAGCCTTACTGGCATGCAGGTTTGTTCTGCTGACAAGCAGAGATGTGGTTCAGATCATTAATAAAGTTGGTTTACAATAAAAAGCTGTTAATCTTGTCACATCAAAATGTCAGTTCAGTGCTTCGGCTTGTCAGTGGTTGGATGAGTTAGTGGGAGAAGGTCAAAGACACCATGGCACAAGGGTGCCCAGAAAACCACATACACAAAGGAGGAGATCCCACCACCAGGGCACCCAGAAAGCACCACCTCAGGCCCTCAGCATCTGAAAACACACTAATATATTAGTAACACAGCCACAATATAAGCAGAGCCTAATGCAGTCTTACTGGAGTTAACCCGACCGCTGAACCACACTGGTGCTCTGCAGCTGTGAAAAAGGGCCTCCTGCCATTGGTGGAAATTACAACGTGAAAAGACGTTTCTCCAAAGCGAAGTAAATATTTAATTAAAACAAAGCTATGAGCATGAGGCTGTCAATCATACAACTGAATCTAAATGAGCAAACATTACTTTGGAATCCACACCAGACCTGACAGATCACACTGAGTTCAGTAAAATGTTTCAGGGTCACTGGTGACACTAAGCTGGCTACAGACAAAGAAGAAAGGCAAACACGATGATCACCTCTGCACAGCCAGCTAATGACTGAGACACAACTTATATAAAATACACCACACAAAACCATAAAAATAAATAAACCCAGGCTCTGCAGACCCTTACGCAAAGCTGCAAAGCAGCAAAATGGCCACAAAAAGAGAGGCAAAGCCAAAACTGCAGCACAGCAAAAGTGCCAATAAACAGAAAAGCTCAAAGACAATGCCAAAAACTCGCAGCCAAAAAGGCAAAGCAGCAGCGTTTCTGCAGCATTCCTGCAGTGTGCCCTGTGAGGATATTAGACACTATCCCAGCCCTGAAATCCCTGAGAGTTATAATAAAACAGTGTCAACACCAGAGAGGAGAATGGCAAGAGCAGATCTGCTGTTGCTATGTTACATACTGATCAGGTGGAGTCTTCTGATTCATAGGGAGTAGGTGACCTATACGAGGCTCATCCAGCCACAACCTACAACCTGTTCACTACCAGTGAAATACGGTGCAAGGCATTAACATAGCAGCTCTCCCAGGGATGGACGCTTCCGAGGGAATAAAAAGAAAGGTAAGAGTAGCAACAATGAGCTACAATGTATCAAACTAAGACTGACCTGACAGCTACAGCTCTCAGGTGAGCAGGAAACAAGACGTGTGTGTGTGTGTGTGTGTGTGTCAGAGAGACTCACACATCCTGATGGCAGCTACTCCACTTTAGGACCACTGTGTGATTGGCTACTAATCAATTAAAGCAGGACACTAATAAACTAAGCAAAACATACATCCTGATTCTCCATTGTGCCGCACTTTGTGGATTTCCAGCTTCGTACTCCCTTTGCTCTGGCTCGGGGTTGGAAGGCACACACGCTTTGATTTGCCTATAAATTGCAGGAGGCGGTAAACCTGATCCCAGCCTGTCCACAAACAAAACACATCTACCAGAGCTCACAACAAATCACTAATACGTGACTTATTTCTAAGTGAGGCTTTTTCCTTACTGCACTGCAGGGTTCTCAAACTTCCACCCCGGCCTGCAGCGTCCTCGTGATGACTGTCTCACACACTGAGTCGTGTGATTGTAGTATAGGTAGGTAGTGTAAAGGGTGGACATCCAAAAAGGCAGCAGATTTTCTGGATGGGTGGGTCAAACACAGATTTGTGCAAAACCAGAGGTCACAGTTCACTTCTCTCCAGTCGTGGCCGTTGGGTTTTGTGTTATTCTGATAATAATTTCAGCGTTTGTTTTTCGTAGTCCTGCAGTTAGGATTTTATGCTGTAGTTGTATTTTGATTCTGGTTTCCGTTTGAGTTGTTCCATTTCTCATTATGTCTCCTCTGTGTTATCCTCATGCTCTTGTATCAGCACTCTCTGTCATCATCGCTCTCACTTCCTGTTTTACTTCTGTAGCTGCTTGTGTCTCATGTTCAGTTTTGCTTCCTGCACCTGATTCAACCTGTGCTCCCTTCACACCTGTTGCCTCTTCTTCATTGGTCTGTGTCTGGTTATGCTCCGCCTCCCCTGACCTGTGGTTCACGTTGTTAGTTACAGCTCCAGTTTAAGTTCCAGTCTTGTTCAGTTCATGCTCTTGTTGCTCCTTCTGCAGCGTGTTTCATGCTTTGCTTTGCTTTTCATGGACCTTTTTCAGCCTTTGAATAAAGCTCACCTTTCGTTCACCTCACCGTGTCTGCCTGCGGAGTCCTGCGCTCCTGGACCTCACGCTCCCTGAACCTTCACATCTTCAGGCTTGAGTTTGGTTAGCCTTACACAACATAACGTCTTAAGCTTAGAAACACCTCAGAGGCCCAAACTGCAATGATAAAAGTCCTTGACCTTATTAAAACTGTTACTTTTCCAGTGATTGTTTGTAAGGTGTGAGAGTAATGTAGATTTTTTTCCCACCTAAAAACCACAGCCTGGTAAATGATGTCGTTGGGATGCTTCAGCCTGTTTGAAGCAGCGTCAGGCTGACTGCGGCTCAGAGGTGCGGTTGAGCTTCACTTCAGATGTCAGCGAGCCTGTTTATCAAGCACGGCCCGTCTTTAGATCAAAGCTGACAGGTCGCAGATAAGAGAATTGCTGCTTCAATGACTTGAAATATAATTGACTTGTCGGCCTCCCCGGCTGTTGAGGGAACTAACATTAAAAGCATCCATGGGGAAATGCTCCTCTCAGTGTGGCACTGGAGAGAAATGCAAGGCCATTAGGAATGTGACTGCTGCTGGATTACTGCTACAGCACAGAGCCTTCACATGAGTGAAGTGCTGGGAGTGCTTTATTACACCACTTCACTCTTTTTATTTTGGTTTGTTTGGCCAAGTAAGAAAGATGCCACTGAATCCAACGACTGCAGACCTGAGTCATCAGTCGCTCATGGAGAAACATCGGTTTATGAATCTATGACCACAGATGTGGTCAGTGACTGACATTTACACCATACAGATAGGCAGGCAAGAGTTACAAACCCCATTTCCATAGAAGTGGGTGATATGTTAAATAATGTGAACCTTTGTTTAGTTCAAAAAAAAAGGTTTTCAATAGTTTTTTCCTGGCCGATCTGTGTAGGCGGTCTGTCCTGACTGTGGTCTGTGCTGCTCTGCTTTGTGTTGTGTGACCATTGCTTTGCCGGCTGAGGCAGGTTTATTCTCCCAGACACGGCACTAAATAAAAACTATGTGTCTGGACTCTTCCTCAGCAGAGCCTCCAGCTGACTGAGGGGAATAGTTCAAAACTACAGGAAGAAGGAGTCAAAGTTTACACAAAAAAAGAAAAGATCCCCGAAACATAAATGCACAAAATAAATTCATATACAGGGAAAAAGTGAAAATCAATAACAGAGGATGTATTTTTGGTGAAACGTATCATTTTAACTCCTGTTACAGCTGCATAAACGTGGAATCTGATGGCTGCAATATAAAAAGTTGTGACGTTGGCACATTTCCCATTGTTTTCCGTCAGCTTTCCTTTTCACAACACTTTTTAATGGTTTGGAAGTGAGGATACTGATCGTTGGAGTTTTGCAGGTGGATATCTCGTCCATTCTAGCCTGATGCAGAATGTGGTCGGACATCGTCCTGCTGAAATAAGCATGGACATCCCAGGAAGATCTGTGGCTTTGGTGTCTAAAGTCCTTATATACATCTCAGAGTCAACGGTACCTTCACATACATGCAGCTCAGCGATGCTGGGCACTGACAGACCCCCATACCATCACAGATGCTGCTCAGTTCCTTTCACTGAGAACAATCTGGATGGTTGTTTTCAACGTTAGCACAGAGACCTCCACACCTGTTAACTTCTGAAAATGATCCAAAATGTGGATCTTCTGACCACAGCACAGGGTTCCACAGTCCTTCAGTCCATCTGAACAGAGCTCCGCCTCAGAACTCTGCAGTGTTTCTGCATGGAGTAGATGTTTGGCTTCCTCCTGGCATAATATAATTTCCAGTTGCATTTCTAGAAGCAGCAACAGACTGTGCTTCAAGACAATAGTTTTCCAAAGTGCTCCTGAGCCAGGTGGCTATATTTGTCTCAGTAACATGATACTTTCTTTGGCAGTATCGCCCGAGGGCTCAAAGATGTCTCTGAGTTCTTTAAATCTTTCACATTTTGCACTGTAGATGCTGACAGACCTAAATTATTTGCAGTCTTGCACAGAGAAATGTTCCTTTTCAACTGACTTAAAATTCTCTTATGAATTTTGGCACAAAGGGGTGAACCCTGACCCGTCCTCGCTGCACGGACTGAGCCTTTGATGGATGCTCCTTTTATCCTTAGTCATGATCCCTCACCTGCTCCCAGTTAGCCTGCTGAATGTGGAGTGGACTGGTAATTATGTAGCCCTTTTCTACTCTAAATGATGTTCTCCAAAGCACTTCTTACTGCAAACACACACAGCTTTCTTCTATGCATTTGGTGCATTTAACTGTCACACACATTCACAGTTTGGGGTTGAGTGTCTTGCACAGGCTTCAGTGTGTCAACTGGAAGAGCCAGGGATTGAACTAACAACCTTTGGATAGGAACACCTGCCTCCTGAGTCTCCAAAACTGGATGTTCAGTCTGCAAATTTGCAGCAACTGTATGATGCTGTCATGTCTGTATGAAGCAGTATCTCTGAGGAATGTTTCAGAACTTTGTTGGATCCCCGCAATGAATCAAAAGGAGGGTCCAAGCCAGTTCTACCAAGGTGTACCTAATGAAGTGGCCAATTAATGCATATTAGCAAATGTGCACCCCTTTGGTGCAAGGGGTCACCACAGCAGATTAAGCCACATTTGTAATTTGACAGATGTTTTACACTGGATGCCCTTCCTGACACAACCCTCCCATCTACCTGGGTTTGTGCCCCCACCTGGAATTGAACCAGGTACCTTTTCCCTTAAAGGCAAACGTGCAAACCACTGCGCTACCGGGGACACTAATGTATAACAGCAAATACTACTCAATATAACACACACACACACACACACACACACACACACACACACACACACACACACACACACACT
>VUQH01015892.1:3039-14925 GCA_015106775.1 Etroplus canarensis | reverse complement strand
ATAAATATATTTTTATATATATATATATTTATATATATATATATATATATATATATATATGAGATACTTTTTTTTTTAAGTGATATAAAAGTCTAATAAAAAGCCACACAAAAACTAAAAGTGACCAGTTATATTGCTGAATACTGAAAGAATGAAAGGGAATATTATAACTTGTCATGCTAATTTCCAAATCCGTATTCTTATTTTTGGACTCTAATAGAGTACATGTCCTCCGCAGCGTAGTGGTTCATACTTTTCCTTACATGTGACAAGTCCTCGGTTTACATCCAGGAGGAGGCACAAGCCTGGAAAAATTGGAGGGTTGTATCAGGGAGGGCATCAGGCATGTAAATTAGTGCTAAATCACATAGGATTTGTCCGCTGTGATGACCCTTTGGGAAAAAAAGGAAGAAACTGAAAGTACCTTGGATGCTATTAGAGTACCTACCTATCCATTATTGTTTATCTCATTCTGGGCTTCTCTTAACTCCCCACCTTTTACGTTAACTTATTTGTGATTGGCTGCCTCTCACAAATAGAAGGTTTGAACTACAGTTGGGTGGGACCTCTGTACTCACAGCCTGAGATGACCTTATTACAGATATCGCCATAGAGCCATGAGGAGAAAAAACTGCCTGAAAACAAGAGATTTGAGCAGTCTAAAGCCTTAGCTGCTGACTCACAGGAATCACTTATACATCTAAATGAGTACTTAAAGTGCTTTTTACTACAAGTCTCATTCACACACACATTCATACAGTGCTTTATTTTATGCCTTTAAGCACATGTAACTCTGATGCACACACTCTCACTCCAGCAGATGCATCAGAAGCAATTTGGGGTACAGTATCTTGCCCAAGGACACTTCAGTGCATAGGCTGGAGGAACCAGGGCGCAAAGCACCAACTTTCTAATTAGAAGACGACTCACTTTGCCTCCTGAGTCACAGCCATCCCCATGTGTACTCAAGTACTATGCACATGTCATGTTCATACTTAATTCAAAATTTGATCATGTTTAATATAAACATTATTAGAGTGCATATATACAACAAAAAAGAAATAACATAAAGGACCGCTTCTCTAACAAACTAGCTGGGGAATGCAGATTTGTATAATGTGTTGTTGTGTATTACCTGGTACAAATATTACTATAAAACCTTTCAGACTGACTTCTTTCAAATCTGCTCAAATTTAAAATAAAAAAGCTAACAGACCTGTTATCTGCAGACATGGGGCATGATGTTGGACTACAGAGAATGTTATAAGATTAACTGAGATGCTCAAAGCTGTGGAAACCCCACCCAAAAAAAACAAGTGACCCATGCGATAAACTTACTTCACCAGAGGTCTATTTCCTCTTTTTATAAATTGCTGTGGTGAAAGTGTGAACTCTAGTCGATTCTAGTTCAGTGCAAACTCAACCAGATACAGAAAAAAAATCTTTAATGAAAATATTTAATATTTGATATTATAACATTTGATTTTATAACAATTTTATATTGATATACAGAGATAAATGTCTTTCTTTCTTTCTTTCTTTCTTTCTTTCTTATTTATTTATTTATTAATTCTATAGCTTTTCATGATTAGATTTAAGATAAGATAAACATTTTTTATCGCAGAGATGAAGAAATTCAAATTTAGTTAAAAGAACAAACACATAACAAACACCTTAAATAAGTTGAATCGTAAACTAACTAACTGACTACATTAATTAATTAATTGATCAGACGAAATATATTATATATTTTTTATAGCAATAAATATTTCATAACAATATAATAGCAAAATGAAATATTTTAGAATCAAAAGAACAAAAAGAGAATTTAAAATGTCTAACAAATGCAGGTAAAATAGCACAGCAATTCATTATTTTGTGAAGTACAGTAAACCCTGGCTAACTGGTTGACCTCACACTGACAAATCTGAGACGTATAGAAAGATGTAAAAATGTTCACTCTTAATATGATTACACCTTGAGCTGCAATTATAAAAAGCGGGGTTTATGGTATATACTTAAACAAATAGAAAAAAACATAAATATTACTAAAATATTACTATGATAAAAGGATGTAATTCTTCCACAGAGCCTGAAAGTTTGTTTCAGATGAGACTGTGACTCAAGTAAAATGTGAAAAATACCTCAGCGTACAAGCACAAGAAGTATAGTCTTGATCAAAGGTCTGGTATGTGGGTAAGGAAATCTATATATAAGGTGCACTACTACAATAAAAACCAGCTGTAACTCCAGCTTCATGTTTGATCAGTTCAGGTTTTGCAGACAGAGGAAGTATTTTCTATCTTTTTCTTACATTTCTGCAGGGAAGGATGTTCAACAGGAGACATATGATGACAGCACCTGCCACGTCTCCTCAAATGAAGTTTGCAGTTCAAAAAGCTTCTTTATGCCAAGCATAATAGAGGGAATGTGCCAGTTTCCACACATGCCACAGCTGCCATTAGGAGTGGAAAATCAAAAGAAGAGCATCCTTAACTCTCTTACACTGAGCCATCGTGGCACACAGGCAATTCTCCGTAGCAACAGGCTGACCTCGTTTCTATGGTTATGGTGTCCCTTCTGCATTTCTTCCAGGACAACGATAGCAAATGAAAAAAGGGACATGAGTATGTGGGCGCCGCTCAACCTACAGCTCAACCTACAGCGGGTGGTTCACTTAATCACAAACAAAGGGAAGGAAGATCCAGTCATTTACTGTTACTAAATATGAGTTTGGAGTCAGTAAATGCTTGCTCCTGCTGTAAGGAAGACTTGTGGAGACAGTACAAATCCATGTTTCTTAAAAAACATAATTGCATAAATTATGTAATTTTATTACACTAATAAATAATGTAAATGATATAATTTTACTAATAGGGATATTTACCTAATGTATAATCATGTTACTATGTTTTTTTTTTATGGTTCAAATTCTTTTAGGCATTTCTTTTGGTCTGTCATCGTATTTGGCCTTTGTTCTATCTTTGCAAAATATGCAAGTTAACAAGTCATCCTCTTTGGTTTTCTGAGTCTTTTACAATCAAACCATTTTTAATTCATCACACAGGCAAAGTGGCAATGAACGGAGCTTTGCTTTCACAGGCATATATCATAACATTTATATTTCCTTTAAAACTAATTTCATTTAAACACAAAACTACATGACCTTACACCCTTTTTCAATTTTAATTATGAATTTAATGAAATATGTTTATTTAGTGTGGCACAGTAGTGTAATGGTTAGTACTGTTAGAGTTTGAACCTGTTGGAGTTTTCTGTATGGAGTTTGCATGTTAATAATACATAATACAGCCTTAGAGTAATGCAGTTGCAGCAGACAAATCAGTGGCATGAGTGTCAATAACAAGAGCGTACCGTACAGAAGCCTATAGTATTAAAAGCGCTGTGTTAATGTGTGTGCTCTATGAGCACTGGAAAAGATACTATACTATATACTTTAGCAATAAAATTTAGTCTATTTAAAGCCAGGAGGGAAAGTTGGCAAAAATGCTGACTGTAATTTAACAAGAGGATTAAAGCCCTGTCAATAAGACACAGGAGACTCTGATGGATTATAATTCTTATTCATGAAATTAATGTTTTGATGTATATGAGCCATTTTTATTCTTTCAGCTGCAGCCCTTGTGATGTTTAACAGTTTGAGAGTAAAGAATAAATATAAAATCAGAATTCAAACATAGGCTTAGAGTATGTGTAAAAGTCAACAAGTATAAATAGGCCCCCTGTTTTGGGATAATATATTAATGCATATTGAACAATCAAATTATTCTGAAAATATTTGCAGACAAAAGAAAGAAATCCCATTAAGGAATGAAGAGTTTAGATTTATTGCTGATGCTCAAAGACTTCATTTGCTGTTGAGAAAAACTGCTATCTGCACACAGGATTGGTGATGCCATTTTCCAGAGTTCTGACTGGTCTGTAGCAGGCGATTTCATACTTGTTAATGTTGAGCATGGCCTGCCCTGGAGCAGGTTATGCCTACAGTATAAGTTAACTGTCATGGTTTCCTGTTCTCCTGCTTTTTCTCTCTGTCTCTCTCCCTTAATTCTCAGTCTATATGGAGTGGAATTGGGTCATTAACTCATGTGCTTAGTCCTCAGGTGTGTGGATGTGTCTGGGGTGGAGTGTGGTTGCACACTTGTTCCTGATTCCAGAGCAAGGAGATATTTAAACCAAGCTGTTCCCTCCGTACTCTGCTGGAATGCTTAGTTGCGCCCACTGTCGTAAGCCAGGCCAAGTCTCTTTCACGTTTTTCTCTATTGTGTTTTTGCCACTGCTCACCAAGTTTTCTCTGTTGCCTCTTCTAGTATCTCCCACCTGAAGCAACTAGACGAAAAGCTGCCTGACCAACTCCTACTCTCACTGAACCTTTGGACATTTTGGATGTGTGGACTTTCTGGAACTCTGGACTCGCTCATTGGACTTTCCTCCAACCGTTCATTCTTGCCTTGCCAATTCAGTGTTATTATTATGACCGTGTTCTGAAATTCTGCAAATCAAACCATCCTAACCGTTTACTTCTGAATCTGTCCGCTTTTGGGTCCACACCACAGGAAACCCTTACATTAAGATGAAGAGAGTTAACCTTGAAGCTGTCTCAGTAACCCCAAAGTCTGCTTAATCATACAGACCCCTATCCAGGATATACTCCCCTGTAATGATCCCTGGGTTTGATGCTGTTTTTAGATTATTATTATTATTATTTAGATGTTTCCTTTGAATTTGAGTCTCTCTTTTGGTGTTCTCTGCTTTTTCAGTGTTTAAGGTTTATATATTTGTGTTTGTTGTGAGAAATGAAAAGATTTTCAGATTCCTGTTGAGGTTTATACTGTTTTTTCTAGTGTTGAGCTTTCAGTTTTGTAATATTGTTTTTAAGTTTCTGTCACGACTTTGTTCCTGCCTCCCTGGTGTTCCTGTGTTTGGTGTCATTTTCTTGTCTTTGCATGAAGGAGCTCTAATTTGGATTATTTCCTGTTTAACTTTGATAGCCGCCACCTGTGTTTTGTTCTGAGTTCAACAATCCTCTCTAAAAGTCTCAATTGCCCTCCTGTGTCCTAATAAATAGTCCTAACCCCCTTCTTTGTTGTGCTGTCTCTTTAACCTCTCCATGTTTGTTCTTGTCTTTTTCTTTCTATTTTTTTATTACCTCGCTCTTTGTTTGACTTTTGATTTGGACAACACCTATTAAAACTCATCTTTTGTTCAGACCTCTGCCTCTTGCATCTTGAATTTGGGTCTTCTGTTCCATAAATCATCGCAGTTACCTCTTCCCCTATGGCAGGAGGGGCTGCAGCATTCTTGCTATTCTAGTTGGATAAGTGATTGGATGGTTTATTCTCCAACACAATGAACTGACCGGACCATGTGACTCACATTGGAGGGGTGTCTGTCAAGAAGCCATACTTAAGGCAGGCAAACAGTAAGAAAAGGCTGAGGTATGCCAAATTACTCAAGAACTGGATAGAAAATGACAATAGATTTTATGGAGTGATGAATCCAAATTTGAAATTTTTGGTTCTAATCGTTGTCAATATGTACAGAGGAGGCCAGGAGAGAGGTGAGTGTCTACTGCCAGCTGCAAAAAACGGTGGAGGCTCGGTCATGTTTTGGGGCTGCATTTCAGCCAGTGGTGTTGGGGAAATTGATGGCATTACAAACACAAAAAAGCACCGTTGGATTTTGAGTGTTCCAGCTAAAAAGTTTCTGATTGGCACCAACTTTATTTTTTTGTATGACTATGATACCAAGTACACTGCCAATGCAGTAAAAATTTACTTGGATAGTAGAACACAATGGAATACTAACAGTCATGAACTGGCCTCCTCAGAGCCCAGACATCAAATTTATCAAAGCAGTGTGGGGTCATTTTGACAGAGAATGGAACAAAAGGTTGCCAACATCCAAGGAAGAGCTCTGGAATGTTCTTTAAGAATTCTGGAGAACTTTTCCTGAAGACTACTTCAAAAAATTGAAAGAAAGCTTCCCTAACAGAGTTCGGGTTGCGTTGAAAAATAAAGATGGTCATACCAAATATTAACTTTCAAGCTTGCTAGAATTCTACATACTCTGTTTTTGCCTTATGTAATGTATTTCCATTTATGTTTGCTCATTTTTCAATAAATCATTGCACTTGTTTCCTATTTTCCTAACAAAATACTGAGAAATGAGGGCTACCATAAGACTTTCGCACTGCACTCCAAATTGTTCGTGATTATTTTTGGCAATAGGCTTATGAATAAATTGATGTAAATTTGAAAATATGCAAAAAATACTGTAAATCAAAAAACCTTTAAGTGTCAAAATGTGGGGTTTTTTTTGGTTCAACACTTCAGCCAAGGTGAAACAAGAGTTTAAGGGTTGTAGGGAGTTCAGACAAAGATTCAGCCTTTAAACCGAAACTGATCAGCAAATACCCCCAGAAAGTTGATGCTTCCCTCCCTGCAGAGCGCCAAGTTAAGATGCAGCCTACAGGTATATATCCGCCTCAACGGCTTCCAGCTCTGTAACCCTCCTGAAAGACAGCTTGAAAGAGGAGGCTGTCAGTTTGTGCAGGATTTGGTTTTTAAAGCCTCTGAGCTGAATGAATAAAGTAGATAAATGATGTGGATTGTGATTTTATTTCCAACCTGTTATTCTACTCCTCCTTTTTTTATAGAATTTCTTGCTCGGTCCCTTCTTCTCTGTCTGAGCCACGACTGAGGCTGCCTGCCGTTGCTATGCAACAATGGGAGTAACGAGAATCATTATTGAATAAGTCATTAAGATAAGGCAATAGTTCAAGAGAAGCATTTCAGACTTGGAGACATGATCTTACTTTTAATTTATCACATCAGCAGAACAAAGTAGGTGATATTGTGTGATACCCAGTGAGATTTTCTGTGCAGTGCAGTCAGTGCTCTGTCACTCAGTGTGATGAGTGGTTGTGACAGCTAATGATAAGTGGCTGCCAGACGCTGATGTAAAACGCAGCCACAAAGGCTTTCCTTCTTCTCTGTCCCCTGTGTCCACAGCCACACCCTAGCTCTTGACCCCAAGTGACCTCTTAAGCAATCCAATTCCAT
The DNA here is from genome assembly GCA_015106775.1 of Etroplus canarensis. NCBI lineage: Eukaryota > Metazoa > Chordata > Actinopteri > Cichliformes > Cichlidae > Etroplus > Etroplus canarensis. The sequence goes on along the minus strand of VUQH01015892.1, from coordinate 7,840 downwards.
TTCCTGCTGCCAGCTGCCTTGAATGATTACTGTGACTAACTCCATTCATGAAAGAGGGGGAAAAGGACCAGGGGCCATGAGTGTGCATGTATAAATGTGTGTGCATAACATGAGAGTGTTTGTCTGTCCATCTGTTGGAGAGTGTTTCTGCAAGTACTGCACATTTTGCGCACAAGACTGAGCAGTTATTCATGGGATTTGTAGGATCCTTTCCAAAGTGTGTGTGAATATGTGTGTTTTTTTTAACTGTAGGTTTGATTTTGTGTCTGGAGAGTCCCCTGGCCAAAAGAGAGAAATAAAGGGAAAAAACAGACACCAATTAAAGCTGTTGCAGTGTTCCAGCTCCTTTACATTGGTAATAATGTGCTTGTGGACAAAACGAGGCACTTTAACCCCTCGTGCACACCTCAGGTATTTTCAGCAAGAACATGCTGTAATTTGCCATGAGCCAGAGTCAAAACCAACGTAATTATTTCACAGAAAAGATGTCTGTGTTTGCATTTTCTCTTAGTCTTTCTCTCTGGCTTGAAGTAAGCTGAAAAAATACCAATAAGAATCTGAATCTGGGACTGAATTCTCAAAGAAAGGCTTTGAGTGTGGCTTTCATCCTGCTGAACTATTAGACATTTATATGTTGCTTAAAATTCTTAAATAAAACTAAATTGCTATAAATTCTAGGTAAAGTAAGATTTTCTTCCACCAAAAAACACGACTGACCCAAACTCAGCTACCTTCACTTTAGCACAATCTTATGAATCCTTACAAGTATTACAAGGATATTTTACTGGAAAGGTTTGGTGAAGAGTAAAGTCCCCGAAATAGAAACAACTGGATCAAAGACAGGTGGAAGTTGCTGCAGTAAAAATAATTTAAAAAACACTTTTTTCTATCTATCTTATTTCTTGTTCTACAATGCATGTACTATAAACTATTAGACTACCTATTACACTATATGTACAAAGGTAAAGGATCACCTATACATTACACCTACAGGAGCTTTTATAACATCCCATTCTGAATCTAGAGGTATTAATACAGAGTTTGCCCCCCTTTGCAGCTTTAACAGTTTTCACTCTTCTGGGAAGACTTTCCATGAGATTTTGAAGTGTGTGTGTGGAAATTTTTGCCCACTCATCCAAAAGAGGATTTGTGAGGGCAGACGCTGATATTAATGAGAGGACCTGGCTCATAACCTCCATTCTAGTTCATCCCAGAGGTGTTTGATGGGTTGAGGTCAGGGCTCTGTGAAGGCCAGTCAAGTTCTTCCACACTAAACTCAGCCAACCATGCCTTTATAGACCTTACTCTGTGGACTGAGGCACAATCATACTAGAACAGCCAAACTCATACTTGTCCATCAGACTTCCAGATAGAGAAGCATAGTTCATCACTCCACAGAAGATGTTTCCACTGCTCCAGAGTCCAGTGATGGATGGTGCTTTACACCATTCCATCTGATGCTTTGCATTGTGCTCAGTGATTTAAGGCTTCCATGCAGCTACAGGACCATGAAACCCATGCTGATGATAATGCCAGAAAATGTTTGAAACTCTGTGGTTATTGAGTCAACAGAACATTGGTGACTTTTACACACTTTGCATCTAAGCATTTGATGACTCTGCTTTGTAAGTTTTACTTGATCTACCTCCTTGTGACTGGGTTGCTAAATGCTAAGTCTATGTGAATTAAGTCTCTCTTGGAGCCTGCTCAAGTGGCCTTTAGAGAAACTGCAGTTTTTGGCACTTCTGCAGATGTTACTCGGTTAGCCTAGACTGAGTAACTTTTTATGCTTAAAAACTATTTGACCTATATTATAAGTCTAATGACTCAGACACAATACAAAGCATTCATTTGACTCAATGACATAAAAGTCTGCATGAAAAGTGATTCAAATTTACACTGGGAGATGTCAGTAGAAGCTAAAAACTGTCTACAAGTTAACATTTTTGTTCAACTTCTGCAAAAAATGTACTTGATGTGACAGCCTATCAGCTAATATTCTCCCATAGCCTGGATTTTCCTGACATAACCATAATCAGAAATAGAGAAAAAACTACGATCTGGGTTTGTGGACAGCTGTAGTACTACTTTTTATAGAAAGACATTAAAAAAAATCAAAAACTAAGTGAAATGGACTTCCTGGTAAGTTATGAAAAATATGTTACTGTAACTTTATTCCAGTTATTGGTAGTACTCCCATTGGATCTGGGTAGATAATATTTGTGAGTTGTGAAATGGTCCAAAAATGCTGAAGACTGTATTTGCTTGAGCCACACTAAGCAAAACTTTGCATTTATTCTGAACACACCATAACACTATAAACCATTTGTGGTCTACTTAAGACAGATTTTAAAAACAAATTTGATTTTAAAATTAATTTATGAATAGTTTATGGGTTTGAGTTACTTTTAGATAAGTTAATTTGACAGTTTTTTGCACATAGAGTCATGAATATTACTTGGTCTAATTAAGACTTTTCAAAGGTAAGAGTGAATCTTAATTCATAACCTTGGAAGCAGAGGGATTAATTGGACTATCACTAATATGGACTTTGTGGAGAGCTTTTTTTATCAAGTTTTCAAATGCTTTAAAAGAGAAAAATCAACTCAAAGCTACTTAATGCTGGAAAAAACATAATTTTATTACTGGTGCATTGTCTCTAATTCCCAAATACATCGACAATATGATGTTAAAATTAGACATTTTCAGCATGCTCATAGACAAATCTCAAAATAAGTATGCCACCTGGGAGAATTCCTACTGAACAAGAGCTGGAAAGAATAATATCTCCGCAGTCAGTAGCCTCAATAGGCCTGAGTGCATTGCAGGTTGTGATGATTTAGGAGTCTGACTTTCATGTTTCCACAAGTGAGAAAACTGACTCTCTTACTATGCAATACCACTCTCTCCAATCCCACATACCTAATGCAACAAGCTCATAGCTGTCCTCTGATGCCTATGGAAAAAGGTAATCTGGGAAAATTTAAGAAATCACCAAGTGCAGTAGATATGGGAAACTAAGGATAAACGGGAGATTCTCAACACTTTATCCCAAAATGAAATCAACTGAGAAAAGGGTTTCTTACTTGCAAATAAAAGAAAATCTCAGACAGCTCTTAAAATTACTCCTCTATATATTAACTAGATTAAATGAGGACAGATTAGCATTAGAAATCAAGTTAATATTTCATACAGAGGTCAGCAGATTGCACCTATTTAATTACATTAATGAGGTGAGAGAGAACGAAGGTCATGTGGAGGATAATGTAATCCTGCCGGCTATAAGCACTTCCAATTATTGCACAGCACACATGTCTGCACACTTCAGGCAGGGGATGAAACTGTTTGTTCACAGCATCTTTTGTGAGAGCAGGCAATCTTTTGCTTCCTTCGCTTTCAATGTAAAGTGACATTTCCCTCACTAATATTGCAGCTGGAATGGTTTGGTTCTTTTGGTAAGCAGCTTGATTGAGATGGCTGTTAAAAATGCTCTGGGGTTGTTTTATTTTTCACTGATTCACAGGCCTCCCATGAGCAATTAAGTAACTCCAATTACCAGGAGAGCGTTTCCCCAGGGGTTTGTTGATTCTCTTTCTATCTTTTTCTGTGAGTGTTTGAACATCTGCAGTCGAAGCCCCCCCAAGAGTATCCGGCATGCACTGAGCTTCCCCGACATCAGTGCTCAACCACAAAATCTAATTACACCTCCTGTGGTATTACTATTTGCGTTTCAACAAATCTGAGCAAATACAAGCAGCACTTCACCAAGCCACAGTTATGTCAAACAGAATTTCCAACATGGGTTCTTGCTACTGTTATGTTTGTGAGCCTGCTCTGCACAGGTTTGTTAGTTGTAATTCAGAGGAGTTCTGTTTCTGACAAGGTGGAAACTGAAGGCTATAGGCTCTCTGAGACAACACCACTCCTGGTTCAGGTTTGTTGTCGCTTGCAGCTACAGGCCTTTCAACACAGAAGTCTGCACTGGCATTTAAACAGGGATTGCCTGAAGTTGCAGCATCATTAGTAGCAGTGTATGCAGTGGTAAACACAAAGGTGGGTCAGAGAGGCCTCATAAGGAAAACCACCTACCTCCAATGTAAACAAAATATTTATTTCAGCAAAGAATATATCATGGTTTTACCCTTAAAAATTTTAGTATTATACAGTGCATCACGATCTATGCATACTCAAAGAATAGACTGACATTTGCTCAGGTCTATCTTAACACAACACTGGCATGCACACACAGTAGGTGCACTAAAAGATGTCTGGCTTGCTGTAATTGTTCCTTATGACATCCTAATCTGTGTGATGGTGGACTAAACCCACACTCCTTTCTATATATGAATTCAACAGTCTGAACTGGAAAAAAAACAAGTTTCCTGCATCGTGTTTTCTTACTTTAAACTTGATGAGCCTCAGTGGATGGATAGAAACACAAAGAGGTATATTTGCACTGACTGTAACTTTTTAGAAGACACCTGTATGATTTGATTAAAATCATGTTACTTTATCGCTGGATAAAAAATGAGAAGAGTGTTTTCACTCATTCAAATAACTGGTAACATGGACATTCAAATTTCTGCCATTTCCTTCATAACTGTAGCCACAAAACAATAGAATAACCACCATGGTAGCCTTCTAGAGGCAGTGTTTTAGAAACCCATTGTGTGTTTTTTAGCGCCTTCAGTGCATCTGTTGCACGGTCTGGGCATCCTGGCTGTATTTCATGCCCCATGAGTTCTTGGGTAGTTTTGTTTTCTTTTGGGCAAAAAAAAAAAAAAAAACCACTGAAAGATGA
>VUQH01015888.1:4370-14676 GCA_015106775.1 Etroplus canarensis | reverse complement strand
ACATAGCAAAAGTTGAAGTTCTTTTAGGAAATCATGGATGCCCCATCCAAAAGAGTGGTACCATCCAACTTGTTATCAGCACTCACTTCAAAAGCCTGTATCTCTGATGGTATTGGGGTGCATTAGCGCCTGTGGTACTGGCAATTTCTGGAAGGGCACCATCAATGACGAAACATGTGTACAGGTTTTAGAGCAACATATGCTCCCCTCTAGATGACTTTTTTCAGGGAAAGCCTTGCATATTTCAGCAAGACAATGCTAAACTGCATACTGCAGCTATTACAACAGCATGGCTTCATAGTAGAAGAGTCTGGGCGCTGGACAGGCCTGCCTACAGTCCAGACCTTTCACCAATTCAAAATATTTGGCATATCATGAAATAAAAAATGCAAAGAAGACCCAGCAACTGTAATCCTATATCAGACGAGACAGTCGTCTTCTAAAACTCCAGAAGCCGGTCCCCTCAGTCCCCAGACATTCATGTACTGTTGTTTAAAGAAGAGGGGATGTTATGCAGTGGTAAACATGGCTCTGTCCCAACTTTTTGAGACATGTTGCTACCATCAAATTCAAGATGAACTGGCATTTTTTCAAAAAATAGTAAAATGTCTTACTTTAAACATTTGTTTTCTTTTTGCAAATAAAATATTGGTTGAGATTTGAAAATCATCAATTTATCAATTTATTTTACACAGCTTCCCAACCTTTTTTGAATTTGGGTTGTATTTGCAGGCTAAAGTGATGTTTTAGCAAGCAATCCGTAAACTATCTTAAACTCTGGTGATGACATTCATCATGTCATGTTCAGAAGTGCTCTAATAACTTTGTTTTGCCATTATCAACTTTGTCCAGTATTCTTATAAATTAAACAAATACCTGCAAAACTCCATGTTTTCAATGTTGTGCTGAGATGCTTTGCAGGCTTTTAATCATTTCTTTGCAAATACATATTTTATAGTAAATGCAAAAGAGACATTTGAACTTGATGAAAGAGAGAAAGACGTCTTATTATAGGCATTCATTAGAGACTGAATAATACTAAGAGAAATACTGGACAGTTGTACCCCATGGCATCGTGCCGCACCCCTCCACCTCCTGTCTTTATCTGCTTAAATATGTTTTCATTTTCTTTTAAGGCAGTAAGATCAAGCCCTTTATAAAGCATTACATGTGTAAAGACCTAAACTGCATGATCCATATAAGAAAACTTCATGCTGAAGATACACATGGCAAATGTAGATCACCTGCAACTGAGAGAAAAGAGTATAGAGTGCAAAGTGAAGGGGCTCTGCTATAACTTCTCTTCCCCATTTTGACAAGTTGAGGTTTGCTCAGAGAGCAGCTTTGCCCTCAGAACAGACATAACTTTTCCGGTGCCAACCTCAAGCTCAGACTGAAAACGATTAGAGCAAAAGATAAGCAAGGCAGCTTTGAGAAGAGAGTAACTTGCTTGAAAATATGCAACTACATAGATGAGGCCATAAGAGGCAGAGGAAAAAGTGACAGAGGGAGTAACTAAAACAGATGGGAAGTGTTTTATACTGACTGAGTTAGCACCATAAGCGTCACATACACTGTTCAGTGACAGACGTAAAGTGTGACAGTAGTAGAGAAGCGTGTTACGTGTTGTAACACTGTAGATTCCAGATGGCGTCTGCTTCTAGCAGCAGAGTGGAGGAGCAGCCACCAGCACTGCCTGTCAAACAGCACAGGTAAGACCACCAAACAAAATGCATTATATTTGTTTTATAAATCTTGGAAGTTTATGATTTTTTTTTTGCTTTTTCATTGGGCTTCTAGCATCAAAAATAACTGCAGACACAAACTTAACATTATAGAACAGCACCAAGCTGCTTTTACTGTGCATTTATTACAATTCTGTGCATTCCTGCAGCCGTTCCAGCGTGGATTCTGACTGTACTGTCTTCAGCCCTATTGCACTACAGCATCAAAACTCTGTATACAATGATGTGTTTCCTGAAGCCACTGATTGCAATGCAGCCCAGTGCCCCATACACCAACGTTACGGTAGGTTTACAGAATAATGAGGCGACTGAGATGTTGTAGTTGCATACACCAAAAAGCCGCTGTAAAAACAAATTAGGCAAATGGCACATTGGTTTATTGTTTACTGATGACTGAAGGATGCAGCTCAGTGTGATTTGGGGGAAAAAACGTACTACAGCGTGTGGTTCAATTTTCTTAGTTCGCCTTTCAGTTCATGAGAACTTAAGAGAGGAAGTTACCTTGTGAAACTTTTGCTTTCAGTCAAAAGGCAAGTTAAAAAGCATACAATGACTTCCAAAAAACTCTTTGGGAAGTGTGACTATAATGTGAAAGCAACCTCCTCTTTTTTTAGTCTGAAGCAGGGTTGTCAAACTCACTTTAGTTCATATATCCAAGTTGATATGTGCATTGGAACAGAAACAAAGCACAAAAGCCTGTTTACACTGGAAGAAAACTGTCTTTTTTTTTTTTTTAAAGAAGTGCAAGTAGATTCTTAAAAACATTCACATTTACAAAACTGACTGTGAACAGTCTGACATAAAAATAACTGCAGTTTTAACAATATTTCTCTGCTTTATCTACATTCCCAGCTCCTTGGTTTAGCCATTTTACTTTAGTGTGGTATGGCATGCGTTGGGCAATGTCTGTAAGAAGGTTGTAATTCCAATGATAATTCACTCTCATGGCGTGATCCTAAAGACTCGCAACATAATGCTTACTGATACAAAACAGTCAAAAGTTGCAAAATAAAATTCTGCCCTTTACAATTTTCACACTTGCAAAACAATCCAGTGGGTCAGACCGGACCCTTTTGGTGGCCACGGTATGGCTTTTTGTTAAATATCCCTGTTCTGGAGATATTTTGTCCAAACTGCTTTCCCTTTTTTGTCTGTTTGACCTAAATTCCTCTCATGGTGTTTCTCAGATCCATCCAGACACCAGGTGAGATTTTTCTCTGATGACACCCCACCACCTGTCCCAAAGAAGAAGTTAGCTCGGACCCTTTCCCTCCCTGGCACAAGTGTGCCTTCATCCACCCCTATGTCACCCCTCTCTTCTCGGCAAATACGTCCTCAAAACTTTGACAACCCACTGTATATGATGGCACCCATACCTGATTATTATTTCCACGAGGAGGTAAAAGAGATCCCCACAGTGTCCTTCTCCCAGCTGTCCTTTGACACTCCAGATGAACATCTTCCCTACCTCTTCACCAGCTTTGTAGACCAGAGGATTGTCTCTCGTGGGATTCAGCATCGCCATCTGCTCTTTCTTAGAAGTGTGGCACAGACTGTGGAGGCCAGGAGCCTGCTAAAGGGAGAGGCCACTGAAAGGGACATGAGTTCATACCAGCCTCAGGATTTCCTGCTGTGTGAGAGCAGCAAACCAAAGCAGATTGGAAACATGATTTACTACAGCCTGCACAGCCCCAAGTTCCCAGGGAGGGTGTTTGGTTTAAAGGTAATTTTACATCTTTTTAATTCATTTTAAACAATTTACAAGTTCTGTAAGCAGTATGATATAATCTGTAGTTGTTACATTGTCCTTGAAATTGTATGCAAACGATGCGGTATGCATGTTGCTCACAGCAACCAGTTATACAAATAAGATCTTTATCAGCATGTGTAACTGGTGCAATAACTTGATGTGGTAACATTTCCTTTAACTGTTTTTGGGTAACATAGCTGCAACAGAATGAATGTTAAAAAATAATTTTCAATAAATACTGTTGAAGTAAATGCGATTGCTATTCTTCTGTGCAGGTACACAAACAGGATGAAGTTTTCTCAACTCACACCAAACAACAGCCATCACATGTCAATGTGCAAGATGTTATTGCTTATTTCCAACCCAGCAGTATTGGCAACAACAATACCAGCACATTGCAAACTCAAGATCCCCCAGCAGTCTCTTTCCATTCATCATCAGATTCCACTCCTGTTAAACCACCAGGTGGAAGCAGCGCTGAGTATGCTGTAAATTCTGTGAACAGGAGCGAGCTCACAATTCAGTCTTTCCTCCAGAAAGGACACACCGTGAGCATTGAGAGAGACCTGCCACACGCCACCCTAGAGGACTTTGTTGAAGACAGCCGCTTGCTGCAGAGCACAGAGTCTCTGGATTATTATAGACAGGTATGTGCTCTGTTGCTGCAGATATTAATAGGCTCACACCATCTGTACAGTAACAGTGGCACTGCAGCTCAGCTCAAGCCCCAGGAGATCCTTCTAGTGTGGCCCAGCAGAAAGGAGGATGCTTCTGAGGAAAAAGGTTTCAAGACCAACAGACAGAAAGAAGAAATGGAGTGGGAAAAGACAGCCGAACAAGGGAGGATTCAGAAGTTATGGAGGACGCAAGGGTGTCCCCGTGTTGTGCTGCTGCAGCAGTCTTCTCATTCTGTACCTCAAACCCTTACCTCCATCAAATTTCAAATTGGAACTTTAATTCAGTTCTGCCTTCAGCCACAAGTGAGTGCAGCACCTCTGGGTTCAGTTCCATGCAAGTCCACCTACCAAAGAGGGCTTCTTCATTTGTCCACTCTGCTTCAGAGTGACAGCAGGCCCCAGATGGGAGACATGGTAGCGATGCTTCAGGTGCTTCTCTGGGGCCCACGCATCCCTCTCTTCAATCACAGAAGCTTTACAGCCACTGTTATACATAACTGGCTGACAATCAAGCGGGCCCTGCTTGTGATGAAGCTGGCAGAGAGGGGGGTGATCCAGGATCACTCTGTCCTGGATTGGACAGACTTTATGTGTTTGCAGTATCTATCATTTACAGACTCCGAAACAGTTGTGAATGTGGCCAGTCAGCTGTGGTGCACTCTGAACTCTGATTCAAGTTTCTAGTCAATATGTGACAGTCTGTTGACAATGAAGTGCTCTTTAATGACTCCTATAGTCAGGCCAGCACTGTAAGATGGAAACAGTCTGAATTTTGTAGTCATTCAAAGTGAATAAGTTTTGACAGAGGAACAATACATTAATGCTTTCTTTCTTCAGCTGTCCATGTACTGCTAGTCATAATGTAAAATTGATCTAATAAATAAACATGCTGCACCGGTTATTAAAATAAACTTTTTGCAAGAAGGGATTGAACTAAAACTTAAAAAGCCTTTTTTGTTACAATTTTGGTCAGTTTGAAAAAAAAAAAAATCTATATCTGGTTGCACTGGGTGGGGCTCAAGTTAGAAAAAGGTGTGAAAGTGACACACAGTTTAAACTTTTGTCAAACCATTTCATTTTTCACAGAACTATTTGTGTGCACAGATGAATCCAGCTTCATGCAAGCCTTGGACTTTCTGAAAGGGTGTAAACCTTATTCCCCAGACAATTCTTAGGACAGAGTAAAATGCAGTAAGGAGATGGTTATACAATAGCTACTTCCTTTAGGTCTGTTTTGCCAAATGTAAACACTTAGTGTAAACACAGCACACTATAGTGCCTGTGAATTCTTAAAATGCTGTAATGTCTTTAATAATATCACCGATGCCACTGTTTAAGGTGAACACTTTTATTTAGTACAGTTACAACATGCATGTTTCTATCAAGTGGATCAAAACAACTAAAAATCATGCACACATTTTAAAAAAAAAAAAATCAACTGAACATTACTAATTACATGAGTAAGATCAATTTAAATTCATTATAAATATACTGGAGATGAACAGAGTTTAGAGGGTGAACAGGAAGTCAACACTACACATCAGGGAGAAGAATACAGCTGTGAGGATGCACTGCCCAAGTAATATGTGTTGCTTGATTTACATTCCTGATACATTAACATCTTACCCTAGTGCAAATCTGAATGAAACACAGCACATGGTAGGGAAAAAACAAACCTCAACCAAACTGAACTTGGATAACATTAATATTCAGAAATCATAAAGATGTGCAGTTGTAGATTGAAATAAGAACAAACATTTGTAACTGCTCAGCATCATTTTAATCATCATCCGAAGAGTCACGCTCGATGCTGTAAGCCATGAAGAAAGCGTCAGGGCGGGAGGGGACGAGGGGATGACCTGGTCTCACAATCTCGAAGCCCAGGAAACTGAATGTACGTAGCAGGGATGCTGTGGAGCGAAACATGAGATGTTCATCAGAAAGATGTACCTACCAAAACTTTATCTAGTCAAAGCTGCTCATGTCCCACAAATCAAACACCTAAAAATTAAATTCTAGTGCACAAACAGTACAGTACTGCAGCATTGAGTTTGCTGACAAATAGTGTAACCTAACTGGCACTTAGCATTATAAATATATCTGTATGGACTCTGAAGTCTAGCTACTGTTTGAGTTCAGCTCAAAAGTTCACAGCATAATTTCTACATCACACTTCTGGGTCAAATATTAGTTTTCTATATTCTGTAGACACAACATGGGGTTAGCCATAAAAAATGCCCAATGTTTCAGAAAAAGCTGGAATGTCTGGAAAATGTGAATAAAAACAACATTCATTAACTTGCAAGTCACCTAAAGCGTATATTTAGCTGAATTAATGGATACTAAACCCAACATCAGAAGCTGAAAGTGAGAAATGTGTCTTTTGATTTCATCCTAGGGAAACTTTTGATAGCTAGAAGACAAGGAAACCCTTTGAAACAGTTCTTGATAGACACTGAACGAACAGTTCGACAATTTAACAACACAAATTTTCCAGCATGAAATTTCTAAGAATTCAGAAGTTTTAATCTATGAAAGCCTAATGTTTCAAAGACTGTGGGAAAAAAATCTCCAAGTGTGAGCCAAAAAGCCAAAAATAATAATTCTGGTCATTTTTGAGGTCTAAAGAAGCAATGAGTTAAAAACAGAAGTTCTGTAGAAGACTTTACTGCATAATCTCAGGAACACTTCCAAAAACCATTGTCAGATACAGTTTTAATCCAGAGACGGGTGCCGGATTAAGATGAAATGAAAAACTGTCCTGTTGTGGGTGGAAATCATAGATGCTGTGTCCTTCAGGCTAAAGAGGAGAAAATGACCATCTGGATTGTTACCAGAACACTGGTCCAAAAAATAAAAATGAAATGCCTAGAGCTCTCCAAGTATGCTAGTCGTCCATCCATTTTCTTCCACTTTTGAATTCAGGGTCTCAAGTATGCCTCTGCCTTAAATGTTACCCTGTGTGACTTTGACCTTTGGGTGAAGACTGATTAGAGAATCACAGTGTTCAAGTTCAAGTGAAATATGACCAATACTCTAGAATCGTGGATGAACTGACAGATACAGTGAATGCCTCATTGTGCATCAGTCATTCAGCCAGATGAGCTAAAAAGAGGACATTTGCCCACATGATGCGTGTAACATGCACATCTTTGGCCCTATTAATGTTGAAAGAAATACACAGGTTTTGAAGCAATATGTGTTTCCATCTAAACATTTTCCAGGGGATACCTTAGGCACTCCATTACCAAACAATACTCTGCATGTACAATAACATCATGGCTGTAATAAAGAGCAATGCAGACCTGTCACCCAATGACGACATCTGCCACATTATCAAACAAAAAGGTGCCTTTATGAGAACTTGAGATTTGTTCTGTTCACTATGCTGTCTTGGTACCCATTCCATTGGATTAATATAATAAAGTTTAAATGACAGGGAAATAGCTGCATTCTGTTATTTATCATGTCACAAATTATTACTCATTTGAAAACTAATGTGAAGTCAAACCAAACATTTTAGAGCAGTTTTAAGACAGCCAGGTAAAAAAAAAACTCACCTCGATCATCACGGCTCTTGTGAAAACAGATGAACACGTGATCAACCTGCAGCTGCTCCTCTGCAAATTCCAGCAGAAGGGCAAAACTATAAAGAAACAGAGCAAAAAAAGGGTTCAAGGTTTATCTGAGAGCTGTTAATAATTTGAGATGAAGCACATGTCTTAGAAAACTTTTATTAAACATAGCACAACATAAATGCAGATATTAATAATTTTACCAGAATGCTTTGAGTCTTTGATCACATTGTTTAATGGAGGCTCGCACACACTTAGAAAACATTTAAAAAGCTGTGAATATTTTAGAAATTACTAACTTTGGCTGGAAGTAATTTTGAGTAAGGATATGAACATTACTTTTGTTTTGTTAGTGCTTTAGCGAAATATTTACCATTTAATCACTTGCCAAAAGGGCGCCTACTGACCTGTCTTTGCTGCCTTCGGGCAAAGATCCAGGAGGAATTTCAACGTACAGATTCCCTCCTTTCAGCGCTGCCCTCCAGACACAGTGCTTGCCTTCAGAGCGCCGGGGCTCAAAGAGCAAGAAGCGCACTCTGCCGTTGGCAGGGGGGGGCTCCTCAAGAACCAGCAACTGAGCATCCTAAGATGACACACAGCAAAAGAGTTAAATATAAAGAAATAAAGCACATTAATTCCTGCAGTTCAATTTCTGTATTCTTTTCAAATAGCTGTATAACTTACAGAATAGAACAGCTTAGCTGAAAGATTGCGATCCCGTTGGTCATTCCCTCGCCCACCTGGGATCTTCAGAGGTGGGAGAGGGGCATCAGGAGCACCACAGAGGCCCCGGACACGGGTTACTGCAACAGCGGGAGCACCTCAACGGACTGGAGCTACTGGAAATCAAAACAAACGGACAAATAGACGGAGCCATGATTAAGTTGGATATTCAGTCGACGTTCTGCTACAAAACACAAACCAAACTCTATATAAGCAGCAGGCTTGATAGAGATTACACCACTGAGTGATTAATCTCTAAGGTTACAGTAAAACATTTGCTAAACCAGTGACTCTTTAGACAAGTCTGGGGGAACCGGTTCGATCAGTAACTGCCCCAATTTTAGGCACTGATGTTTGTATGATGGGCTGTCGGATGAGAAACAGGAAGGAAAAGTGGGTTTGTTACATTGCCACATCACTGATGACTCACGGAAATTGTTCACAATTTTGTGTCAGCCTTCAGTCAAATACCGACTACAACAACTTTGACACAAATCTTGTTTTAGTCTCACAAAAGGCATGTCAAGGTCACTGTTCATGTAGGAGGGAAATCAAACTTCACAAAACTAACATTTATGGAGCTTGGTAACCCCGCGTTCACTTTAAGTTTGTTCCACAGTCCTCACAGAAAACCTGCCAGAAGAGCATGCTCTTTTATTTCTCTAACCATTAGCCTACTTAAGCCCTTCACTAACTACATCACTCTAAATTAGAACATACAGACAAACACTACTCAGCGGCCATTTTAATTCAGAGCTATTTAAAGGTACTCCACAGGTTCAGCTTGGCTTCCAAGTACAGACTGCATACATTTACAGCTTTGAGAGAAGGCCTCTTCTCTGGGATACAAGCGCTATCACACAGCAATGCCCTCTTACGCAAATGTCCCTGCTGTGCTATATCTCGAGCAGATGTGTGAAAACCAAATGAGAAAACAATGTCATTCCCATAACTAAACGGCATCAATATGGAATATTCAACTTATGATCTCAAAAGGGATTGGAGATTTTAAACAAACATAGTTACTACCTGAATCTGATTATCAGATCGGTAAAGGTGGCCACTTGCCATCTTTACTTAAACCCTCAATGCATTTTCTCCAGGATTTAAAGCTAACATACTGCACATGGTTTTTAATCAGCTTCTCCCTTTTCTTGGATTAACAATGTGAACAGTAGGCAGCATTGCACAATGACGCCCCCGGGGTTGTCTATATAAAAACAGCTGCTCTGAACACTGACAAAGTCTCTCCAGGTTCTGCTCATGTGAGAGCTTGCTGTGTATAAATATAACACAAAGGACCATGCAATGAGGAGCGCTACAGAAAATCACATGTAAAAATGGTCTACAACACATCTGTCCAGCAGAGAATCATCTATTCTCTCTTTTTAGTGGGTTTTAATAAATTATTTTTTTTCTAATCAAGTGATCAAAAATAAGACAAAATTACATGGCTTTATGTTAAGTAAGGTAACACGGGCTCTTTACCTATCCAGAACAATAGTGCTTACGTGCGCAGTCACCCGAGAAGCAATTCTGAGCCAGGAAAAACCCTGTACACACTGTGCTGAATTTAATTTTTAACTGCTGTAACAAATTAATTTCTCAGTTCTCTCAACTCACTATTGTTAATAATCATGCCGGTGCTTAAATCTAACCTGGTGCTTCATGTGGACGCAACATGGTGCTGTTGCATAGAGATGTCACCAGAAACAATACAAAATTCTCAAAACAAGATAGTACTTTTCTTAATACTACAGGTACTGTTGGGAGTGTATGTTCGAAGGCTGCAATTCTTATGTTGCTGAGGAGGGCAGCATATGCCTACAAGTGTTC
>VUQH01015884.1:3076-16412 GCA_015106775.1 Etroplus canarensis | reverse complement strand
GAAAGGGTATCTGGCATAAAACATCTGCCAAATTACCAGTGCAGATTAATCCGCTGTGGCAACCCCTTGGGGACAATATAAGGGAGCAGCCAAAAGTACAGACGGAACAATTACCCTACACCATGTCTGAAACTCTGAAACAAAGGGGGTCCTTTTTAACCATCTATTTGTGTTTAGTTGTGGGTGACATGGCATTAAAGCATATCAGTGATACAACAGTGATTTTAACAAAATGGCCATATCTGATGCCCTGTGGAAGAAACTGGGCTGTTACTTCAGTCTTTGCTCTTGTAAAACTGAAAAAAGGTTGGATTTCTAAAAGTGTTAAACAAGTTAAAAAAAATCCATCTTTAATTTGGTTTTAAATATAATAATGATGATTTCTTTTGCCCATTAGGGCCTTTGGGGTACCTCTGACTTCAAGAGTCAGTAATAAGCATCATTATGGCTCAGTGTAGTTCAATGGGGAAAATAAGACAAAGGTGGAGAACAGACTCACTTGTAGAGGCTGTCAGGTTCCAGGCACTTGAAGACCACTGAATATAGCACAGAGTGGGAATGGTCTCCGCTCCTCCTCCCAGCAACAACACAAGATGAACCCAAACCAGAGAACAGATCATCCATCAAGCTCAGGACCTCACCTTGAAGAGAGATGAAATTGGAAAGAAAGAGAAAATAATGAAAGCATGAAATGAACTGAAACAAACAAAAAAGTAACTTTGGAAATGTTATTTGGACTGTTTTACTGTTAATCAAACTTTTTTGGGGGAAAGGGAACAATTGCAAACTCATTTTTCAACACTGTATTCATCTATTGTTCCATCTATTGCGAAACAGTGCCACATGTTTTGGTTCCACCACATGTTTTAACATAGGAAAAACAACAGCACACAGCACGAGCTTAGTCATGAATGGACTTGTACATTTAGGCATGCAGCTCTTTCCTTGTAATTGTGCCATTTGACTCGTGTTGTGAATTTCACCTCTGCCTGGTCTGGCAGGAGCCATTTCACCAGCACCAACCCCAAGGCTATAATAAATGTGACTTTTTACTGGCAGGAACCCATTCACATTACATTACAGGACTGTAAAGAGAACAGGATTTTGTTCATTTTTCAACTTAATGTACATGGTACTATTACAGTGACACCTCCCTGAGCAGCCTGGTGTCTCAAAAAAACAGCTTACTTCCCAAGATGTGAACGGCAGGCGATACACAATTGTTCATTTAGAGACAGACATACACAACATCAGTTTCCAGTGCTCGCGGGGGTAATGGAAAAAAAGAGGGACCTGTCAAAATAATATGGTTTAAAAGCTTTCAAATAGTTGAAATTTAAACTATTTCTACATGAGGTAAAGGGCAGCTTAGTTTTAGTTTATGATACATGGCCCAAATTATAAACACAGTGTCTGGCTGGTAGGGCACAAGGGGATGGTAAGAAAAGGTTGCAAAGGAGAGGAAAAAGAATTGCACGAATGATCTGACCTTTTCACAGAAAGAGCTTTGTGTATAGGAGGTTGCCCCCAAACACATACCAGTACTGTTACAGGATTGCTCCTTTAAAGGTCTTACCTTTTAAACATCACTCTAAAACTGGATAAATTTATAAAGAGAAAGCAATCAAAAAGCAGACAGGTGCATCTGATGATACATCATATAATTTCATATTTGCTACTTAAATCTAAATTAAAAACTATATCTGGGGTAAATGTCCTCAAATTCATGGTATTCAAGGTAGTTTTTCTGTATTGTTACATTTTAAATACATCATCACCTTATTTGCTTAACCTCCAAATGTTTACTGTGTTCTTTTCCATTATAGTGGTCATAAATACAAATGAATCGGTATTTTTATTGGTTTCATCTTCGTTGTGTTTTGTGTAAGCTCTTATTTAGACTGATAATGAGGATTTGAAAGATTTTCATCTGGCTTATCCATGATTGGTCACATTGTAAATAATACAGATGGTCTATTAACATGCTGTCCTTACAAAAATTTCTGAGGAAAGAGGGTAATGTATAAACAACTTTTCTTTTCTTTTTTGTAAGAACACATAAGATCACATTTAAACATGTTCTAGACAGTATTTTTGCTCTATCAGTAATAAGGTCACAAAGTTTTCACAGATTCTATACAGTTATGTGATAAACTAATTACACCCCAGTAGCTTGTAGAAGCCCTTTCAGAAGCAATAAATTTAAGTAAAAATTTTCTGTATGACTCTCAGATTGATGTAAAAGGCAGTTTGGTCCACTCACACTCGCAAAAAGGAAAAAAAAAACAAAACAGTTATAACTCCATGTGAACCATTACAGCACAGCTACAGTAAATGTATGTAATGTAACAGCCTGTTTAGAAAACAGAAGGAAAATGTCACAAATACACATAATATGTTATTAGGTATTTATGACTTTTTTGAGGCACCTGTCTTACAACAGTTTTGTCAAAATTTTTGATAGCCTGATGTGGTTACAAAAGATTCAGATGCATTTATGAAGTTTAAAAAGCCATTAAAACAGTCTTCAACACTGCTGTGACATGTTTGAAGGTTTAAAAAAATTGTAGTTCTTTGTGACATTTTTGGAAATGTCAAATCTGACACCCTGATTTCTGTGACAATATGAGGTGTTTACGAAGTCTTGCAAACTATGAAGAATTAGATCACAAAGTACTAATGCCACATTTGGAATTCACTATAAACTGAATTTATTTTGATTTATAATTGTCATGACCCCAGTCTCCTGGTTGGCCTGCCATAGTGTTTTGTTTCTGTTTTGCCTGCTGTGTTCTCTCCACCCTCTCCTCTGCCTATCGCTCTCCAGGAGGTGTGGCGACCCTCGACCTAATTCCCACCTGGCACATCTGTGCTTTCCAGCCGTCACACCTGCTGCTCATCAGCAGGCTGCCTGGAGAGCAGTTTTTAAGCTTGCTGCGAGCGCTGCTTGTCGCCAGTTCGTCCCCGGCTTCGACCGAGAGTATCCTGCGCTGCTGATCGCCTTTCCGGCAGCCTTCCGCCTCGTCGAATCCTGAACTCTGTTCGAGCTCTGGCCGAGCTCTCGCCTTGCCAACCTGCTACATTCTCGCCTGTGTTAATAAAGCCTTGTGGACTTTTATCACGCGTCCCGCGTTTGAGTTCTGCTCACAAACCCGACATGACAATAATCACGTTTACATAAGTTGGATTGGGGTTTTAAGGTCCCACCATAGCATTTCAATCAGATTGAGGTTTGGACTTTGACTGGGCCATTCCAACACCTTGATTCTTTTCTTTTTGATCAATTCTGTTGTGGATTTGCTGGTGTGCCTTAGATTTTTGTCCATTTGCATAACCCAAATCCAGCCAAGCTTTAATTGTCAGATAGAAGGCTTCATATTTTACGGTATACAGGTGGTATACAGAAGAAGTTGTGGTGACCTCAATGACTGCAAGAAGGCCAGATCCTGTGACTGCAAAACAACTCCAAATCATCATCCCTCCACCACCATGCTTGACAGTTGGTATGAGGTATTTGTGATAATATGCTTTGTTTGGTCTTCACCAAACTTTTTAGAGAGAAGAGGCTTTCTTCTAACAACCATTCCAAACAAGCTGTACTTTTGCAGTCTTTTTCTAATATACTGTGATTTAACATGCTAACTGAGGCCTGTAGAGTCTGAGATGTAGCTCTTGGAGTTTTTGTAATTTTCCGAGCATTCCATAGTCTGACCTTTGGGTGAATTTACTGGGATGTCCACTGCTGGGAAGAGTGTGGTATTGTGTTAACACACACCTAAATGCTCCAGATGAACAAATGCCAAAACTTGCTGATGACCATTTAATCAAGTGCATTTGATTAGCAGCAGCACAGGCTGTTCCTTCTCTTCTTCATTCCTATGGATGCAGTAATAGTATAATTAGTTTTTCACATGACTTCATAGAGTCCTGTGAAAACTTTCTTTTTCACATGACCATATCTCTGACTTTGATTGGTTGCTGTAACGCTTTCCATCTATCCAATTATTTCCTACACTCTGTTCTTGGTGTGGGAAGTGCTATTATACATATGACCAGATACAAAAAACAAAACAAAAACAAACAAAAATACAATTCTACACTGGTGTGTTGGCTTTGTAAAATGAACAGAACAGTCTAAAAAGAAAGTGCACCTTATTGGTGACCTTTTTATACACAGGGAAAACAGCACATGAACACCATAGTCCCATAAATGAACTGAATTGAAGTTGAAGAGGAGGTTGTTTTTTTTTTTTACCTGAAATGATACTGTATTTTCATTATTACTATATTTAACTGAAAACTGTTTTGGTGTGATATCAGTAGTTTACTGTATAGCCTGCAGCTGGTACTCTACACAGACAACCTGGCCTAATGTTTTATTACCTCACATTTTTTGTGGGGTTATGCCAGTTGTACTTATTCAGAGCCAGTCTTTTATAATATGTTTGTAGACCCTTAATTGCACTGACTGGGAAAAGCAGGTTATCAAAATGTGCATTTGGTGAGCTAACTTTGTTCGCATACCAAAATTTGAAAGAACAATAAATTAACCCTAGCAGAACACTTAATCATTTGCAGAAATAACTAGATGACTTGGTTGACTTCATTTATATTACAAGCAGCTATGAAAGGAATGCCATTAAAAGAGGTCTGCTCCTTTGCAATGCCCAAAAGTAAGAAAAAAATACAGCTCCAAATACAGCATGCACAAATGTTGAACTAAAGGAGGGAATGTAAGGAAAAAAGTCAGGAGAGGAAGAAGCAAACAATGAAGGAGTAAAGGAAAAAAGTTCTCTGATGTTTTATGATTTTGGATATGGTCATGGAGAAGAATGATGATGTCAGTGGATGTTTTGATAATCAGAATAAATCAAGTAGTTGACACATGGTTAGACCACTTGAGAGGCTTTTTGTAGGAGTGAGAGGATATATGATTTTTATTATTATTATTGTTGTTCTGACTTGCAAAAATCAAATGTCAAGGTTACTAAAAAACTGAGCATGCTTACTCTCTGACGTATTACATACATTCCCCTGATTTGCGGGAGCATATTTATAGAAAGCTTCAAGGATATGGGATTTGCATGATTTTAGTGGTAATAAATAAAAATTAGGGCTGTCAAAATTGACACATTAATCCTCATTAATTAAAGCGCATGATTAATTTGATTAAAATGTTAACACAATTAATGCATGTGTAGCACACAATGACTGAAAATCCCACAATTCCGCTTATTGGTCAGGATTGGTGCTTCAACACTATCTGGCGGCAGAACCAACTTGATTAGGATCAATCATACCTATCGATGGGAAGTTTGAGCATGAAAAAAAAATCAACTGACATGAAGTAATTTGCACACTCTGCAGGATGGAGATTTTGTTTCAATGAATGACTTCAAGTTTACAGTAGCGAGGTGAGGGTGGGTGGTGGTGATTTGACCTACGACAAATCATCCTCACCCACTATCAGGGCCTCAGTAAGTCGACATCTGATAAATTAAATGCTCTAAAAAATGTACCTTCCTGCTGCTCCCTTGTGTTCTCCATCAAAGGGTCGCCAGGTAATTTGGCAGAGGTTTTATGCCAGATGCCCTTCCTGATGCAACCCTCCATAGTGAGAGGGGCTCTGTTTTTTTATTTTGCAATCTGGAACCATATCTGTTCTTTAGAGTAAATAAAACACATGTTAAGTGTATATATTACCTTCTGTCATGAGATCTTTTTTTGTCCCAATTTAATAATGAATGGGTATTAATCATGATTAATCTAAAACAATCCACAGTGGCCCAGTGATTAATCTGATTAAAATTTTTAATCATTTGACAGCCCTAATAAAAATAGAAAAAAAGATTAAATGAAAGAAACACATCTGAAGAACAGCAGTAGTTTAACTAGTAGCTGTCACTAATTCATAACTCATGTATCATTTATAAGCAGAAAATCTGTATTTTAGTGTTTTGACTGAACTAATTTCCTGAACAACTTTGGTCCAAAAAAGTTAGAATAAACACTTAAAAGAAACTAACAGGACAATATGGTAACAAGACAATATTCATCTAATGGACATAAATAGCCAGGCAGTCTTATGTAATATGAGGTAACATGTGCCACTTTATGTCTAGGAACTGGACATAAAGTGTGAATATATAACTTATATCCATGACAGCATAAGGAATTAATTAACTGAATAACCTAGATGACTAAACAAAAAACAAATTGGATTGATGTTTGGTCCTCTTGAGTGGCATACTGTATAATTATCATTTTTAAAGACCATAGCAGGGGTTTCCTTCTTTTAACAATCATATGGTCTTCCTGAGGAGATTCTCCCCACATATTCCATGGGTCAAACCTTCTCTAAATAGAGCCATCTGATAGCTATAAAGTGTTGTGGAAATAAATAAACATAAAATCAGTACGCAGACTTAGAAGGAGTACACGATGTACTATCATGCACAGATAAAAAAGCTGATATAATACAGCTCAGATTTGGAAAAAGTATATCACGAAATAAAACAGAATACATGTGTGAATGAGAGAGGGGCAGGTGGAATGGTGAAGATGCAAGGAGTAGAGGTGGTGAAGGTGAATGAATTTAAATACATGGGATCAACCATACAAAGCAATGGACAGAGCACAAGAGTGGTAAAGAAGAGAGTGCAGGGTGGAGTGGGCGGAGATGAGTGCCGGGGGTGCTTTGTGACAGAAGGATAGCAGCAAGAGTGAAAGGGAAGCTTTACAAGACTGTAGTGAGACCTGCTATGATGTATGGTTTGGAGACGGTGACACTGACAAAAAGACAGGAGGAGGAGCTGGAGATGGCAGAATTGAAGATGTAGAGATTTTTGCTGGGAGTGAGCAGGATGGACAGAATTAGAAATGATTACATCAGAGGGGACAGCTCAGGTTGAGCAGTTTAGAGACAAAGTCAGAGAGGCAAGGCTGAGATGGTTTGGACATGTTCAGAGGAGAGATAGTGGATATATTGGACAAAGGATGTTGAAGATGGAGCTGCCAGGCAGGAGGAGAAGAGGAAGACCACAGAGAAGCTTCATGGATGTAGTGAAGGAGGACATGCAGAGGGTTGGTGTGAGGGAAGAGGATGCAAGGGATAGGGTGAGATGGAGGCAGATGATCCGCTGTGGCAACTCCTAAAGGGAGAAGCCGAAAGAAGAAGAAGATATCATGAAATAAATAATGAAAATTCAATACGTGCAAATTTGAGACATTTATTATGGTATATTTATAGTTATCAGGGCTAAAAAATGCTGGAAAACATAAAGAAATTTAAAAAGAACTTTGGGGATCTGTAATTCAAGAGTTTCCAAAGTATCAAGCTAAACTTTTACATGGCATCATTGAATATGCAAAATTTACTGAGTAGATTGGGTGGGACCTTTACCCTGATTTGACAGATTTTATAAGGAATGACCCAAAAGCTGCATTTGTATCACATAAAAATTAAAATCAGTGGTATCTAAATCAAATGCAACCTAAATATTTTGAAACTAATAAATCTTTTAATCATTCTTACAAGAAATAGGTAATTCAATGACCCAACAATCACAACCTTATCCTGGAGACTGATCCTTCATAGGAACACCAAAAAAACAACTTTGACACCTTGAAAATGCTGAAAGGTATTTGGAAAATTGTTCACAGCATGTGACTATAAAAAAGGAGATCAAAGATAAATTTCAAATATTCAGTTTTTGTTTAAAATAAGAAAGACAGATTTCTGTGTCTGATCTCAACCTTGAAAGCAAGTCTAAATTCCTTCTAATATGCTTTGAGCATTCAGTAAGAGCACAAAAGTGCTATATAATACCGGTCCATTTACCATTTACCAAAGATAAGAAAAGAACTTAAAATACACATTCAAGTTTTAGAACATGACTTCATCTTTTTTCCTATTTCTAAGCTTATCCACCCTGTTTCATGTAGAGCATTAAAAAAATACAACTCACTCACTGACATAACACATATCCCAGAATTCGTTGTAAGCCTGTTGTACTTCAGTAACCCCTCACTTGTTGCCATCTTTTTTGAACAGGGTGAGCACACCTGTTTTCATTTGGTACCACAGGAGAGGAGATGTGATGAGGGTTTGTGCATGCATGAATCTAGGGTATTGAATGAGTTCACACATGTAAAATGATGGTGTGACTCAACTGCGTAACTGGAAGTTGTTTTGTTTTTTACAAGTCATTGGTACACATATTGGCACATGTGCATGGCTGAGTATATCTGTGTTTTCTCATTTCTACTGAGGGCTTTCAGATTTGACAGCCTGAGTGGTGGTATCTTGCAAGTGATTTTCATATTTGAAATCAGGTAATGATAATCAAAATGCAATCCATTCTCAACAGATTAAGACATTCAAACACACACAGAAGCAGCATTTATTGTTATGAGAGTTTCCTCATAGGTAGGCCTGTGGTCCATCTACATTTCTGCCAATACCAAAACCAAATAGCTCACAGCTGGCAAAAATTAAGGCCCCCGAAATTCTATTACGGTAAAAGCCATTTTGCGTGTTCTCCAGCTTACATGGCGATTAAAACCTCATGTTAAATGCCAGGTGACCTTTTTAGTTAGCAGAGAGAAGAACAAATAACAGCAAATCATGGGAAAGCAACGAGTTGGGCTGACGGACGGTGTACAAGAGAACCACTCTGATTCAAACACACCCTGGCCTTGTAACCATGATGTAATTGCAAACAAGTCAAGATAAGTTTATTTGTGCAGACCAATATCATATACAGTGCTCAAATGGCTTTACTGCTGCACAACAGAAACAGTTCCTGACCCAGACTGGCAAATTCTCTAAATACAAAACAAGGAATACCCCTCTTAGAAAACCTTGGTGCATAACAAAACACAGAAAGGAGGTAGCGCAGGCAAAACAGGAAAAATTCATACAGATCTGTCCTCCATGGCCAGCATGTGGTGCATAAGACCCTATAAGTGGAAATGATAATACCAAAAACAGTTGCAGAACACAAAAACACAAACACAGCGATATTATAAAAGAGCACATGGACAGAGTGAATATGTATACAAATGTACTGTGTATCTAGATGATGTTGACCTTCATATACATGTGCAGTTTTTGCAGCTGACTGCAGAGATGTGTGCTGATGTGGGGGTGTTTTATCTAACGCTTGAAACCAAACTTTCACTTCTGTTATTCAAGACATATTGCACTTACAGTTCTGAATTTAAGCACTGTATAATTGCTTCAGCCATGAGCTGCATGTGTCTCTGTAAGTGTGGTTTTGTGTGAGTGAGAGTGTACACGTCAATTTTCAAGGTGAGTAGGTTCACCAATTAGAACTTATATGTATTTTTTTGATCAGAGATAAAATTTGAAAGTATCAGTATCTGGCCCAAGAACATTGTGGACTGGAGATTCCGAGGATCAAACCATTATAATACCAGACAAATCCCAAGCTATATGTCCTGTGGTTTGCCAAACCAGCTAAGGGATACTTCTTTTTAATTGTCAGCACTCCTCTCCTCTCACTGAGCCTACAAAATATATCTTATTTCCGGTGACACCAAAACTAATGCACCCCAATTCTACTTCAGGAAGAAAAGGTCTCTGACATCTAGACATCAGAGCAACATTCAATGCAGTCAACCACAAAATTTTACTACAGAGGGTAGAAAACTCTGTTGATATTAAAGGGAATGCATTTTGCTGGTTTGAATCTTATTTATATGACAGATTCAAATCTGTGTATGTAAAAGAGGAGTCTTCCTCACACACAAAAGTTAGTCATGGAGTCCTACAGAGTTCTGTGCTGAGACCAATACTATTCGATGCTTCCCTTAGGCAATGTTATTAGAAAACACTCATACATTTTCACTGCTATGCAGACGATACCCAACTGTATTTATCCATGAAGCTAGATGACACAAATCAGTTAGTTAAACTACAGGCATGTCTTGAAGACATAAAGACCTGGATGGGCGTGTAATTTTCTAATTTTAAATTCAGACAAACCTGAAGGTATTGTATTTGCCCCTAAAAATCACAGAAAGCCTCTTTCTCACCAGATTCTTACTCTGGACTGCATTACTTTGGCCTCCAGTGACACTGTGAGGAATCTTGGAGTTATTTTTGACAAGGATATTTCCTTTATTGTTTACATTAAACAAATATGTTGGACTGCCTTTTTTCACCTCAGTAATATTGCCAAAATGAGAACCATCCTGTCTCAGAGTGATGCTGAAAAACTAGTTCATGCATTTATTACTTCTAGGCTTGATTATTGTAATTCATTGTTTTCTGCCTGTCCTAAAAGCTCCCTAAAAAGCCTTCAGTTGATCCAAAATGCTGCAGCGAGAGTACCGACACAGACTAGAAGGAAAGATAATATTTCCTCTATATTTGCTTCTCTTCAATGGCTCCTGTTAAAGATAGAATTGAATTTTAAATCCTTCTTCTATCATACAAAGTCTTGAAGAATCAGGCCCCATCCTGTCTTAAAGACCTCATCGTATCATATTTTCCCAATAGAACACTTTCACTGTCAGGCCCCTCTCCTGTGGAACTAGCTCCCAGTTTGGATTCAGGAGACAGACACGCTCTACATTTAAGATTAGGCTTAAAACTTTCCTTTTTGATAAAGCTCATAGTTAGGGCTTAGTTACGCTGCAACAGATTTAGGCTGCTGGGGGGCTTCTTATGATGTGCTGGGCATTTCTTCTCCACCCACCTCTTTTCACTCCCCATGCATTTATTTGCCACTGCTGTTTGTTATTAAATGTTGGCTTCTCTCTCCCATAGTTGGTGTCTCTCTTTGCTCTTCTTTCTCTCTTCTCTTTCCCCTCACCCCCAACTGGTCAAGGCAGATGACTGCCCCTCCCTGAGCCTGGTCCCACCGGAGGTCTTTTCCTGTTGAAAGGAATATCTTCTTTCCTACAGTTGCCAAGTGCTTGCTCATAGGGGATCATCTGATTGTTGGTGTTTTTTCTCTAATACTATAGGTCTTTACCTTACAGTATGAAGCACCTTGAGGCAACTTGTGTTAAATGAAATGAAATTGAATTGAACTGAAAAAGTCAAAAACTATCTAACTGACTAACTACTGTTTGAGGTTGATGACTTATTTTTCAAGACACATCACTCAAAATCACAAATATATTTGTGGTGGCCCTGCAGAACATGTCAGGGAAACCATAAATGTTCAGTTGTGCAGCGATATAAGGATAACAATATTGTGCATGAATCCTTCATTTAAGGTTCAGTTACATAGTTGTGGGCAATGTTTTCCAGTTCCCCCCGGGGGCTCTCAAAGTGCCCTGAAGCCAAATGATATATGTAATCTTTCTAGAGTTCTGGGCCTACTGTAGGGTATCCTCCAAACCCAGGTTTTTGGTTCTACCACCACAGAAACTCCAGCCCTACCAGCTCTTCAGTATCCATTTGCTATTTCAAGAGTTTCCCTTGACAAACAAGCCCCAAAAGTCTCCTTCTTCAGCCCAGTGGCTTCCTTCGTCCCAAGCATCTGCCAGTGAGTCGCTAGGTTGCCTGCTACAACAGTCACTGATGACCTTCTAACCACAGCTCCTAAATTGCCACTTTTGCAATTGAGGCTTTCACATAGGTCACTCTCCCTTCTCCCCTGGGATGCAAATTAACAGTTTTACCTCACCATCTATAGGATTTACCAAGCCTGTGAGGCAGCCTTCCCACCATCTAATCCAACTCTCCACTTAGTGAAGATCAGTTGAAAAGCTCTGCCTAAGGTGCTCTCATACTACCATGTTGTGGTCTAAGATGGTATTTGTAGTGGCTATTCATTGCCTAGAATCCTACTTTACAGCAGACAGGCCATATTTTCCAACCATTTCTCTCCCAGAAGAATTCAGAGTCCTCAGGCTGAACCCCTATCCAGGATCCCACCCAAAGACTCCAGTAAGAGAATTCTGAACAATTAAAGTGTTTCCCTCTGTGACTAAGAGTCACACAGAGGTGACTGTCTCATTCTCCTGGAAATATTCCAAGACTGAGGCACTCAACCAGGGGCTTGTTAGTATCCCCTCACTCTCCTGGTACCTCTCACTGCAGACTAATCTGGAAAAATATAGTATCCATACCCACTCAGCAGTTTGGTTCCAGAACCCTTGTGTAGAGGTGAGCCCAGCTAGGTGGTGGTACTGCTCCACCTCTCAAACTAGCTCTGGTTAATTTCCCACCGATCACCCTGTTTACACAGCACTCAACACCAATGCCCAGCCTCAGCCCCATGGCTCAAGGCTCACTCATCAGCAGGCTGTTCTTCCAGGTCAGGCTACATCACAGGACCCTGGTTTCCCTCACTATAAGGCAAGGTGCTGCAGCTCCCATTCGTGTGATTCATCTTTTTTGTTTTTTTAAAATTAAACTGTTGGCATGTGTATTTTTAGTGGAACCATTACGTAATCATAATGTTTTCTTCATAATATGCACCTTCAAAACAACCTGTTAATGGTAACTTTTATTATTTTTCATCAATCTTTATATAAGTTATCTCCTAAATATATTGGATGATGAGATAGCATATTGTTGCTGAGCAGAAAGCAATCCAATGGATAAACTCAGTGAAATACGTATATCTTGATAACACATTCATTTGCAAGAGAGTATCAGAGCTTTACAGTTATCTGAAATTAATCAACTTCCCCCCCAGCCAATAATAATTGAGTTTTCACCCAGGCCATAGTTTAATCAAAGATAAGATATAACATTTAAAAGTAAAATATCATATGGGTGTAAATGAAAGCATGAGGAAACAAGTTTAGGAGATGTAACGACAAACCTGATTAATTAATTATTTGATCATCCCTTAGGATTAATTTAAATGTTTAATTGCACTGTGATCCTGCCAGCCATAATTATGCAGTTTTATCAGAGGTAGCTATTACAGGGAGAAGGTCAAATGAGGTTATAGCTAGACATGCAAGTGACGTGCCAACTGAAAGTTTTTTCATGCAAACAAGCCCTTTTTGTAACCCATGAAAACAATTATAAAAATAATTTCCCACACTCAACAGCCACATCAGACTTTAGCTGTTGTAAGTTTGCAGTGGTGACGTGTCATGTACTCTGGATGTTCATCAGTTTCTTTTATCTTTGGTCCCTTTTCAGAACTTTATGGCACACTGACTGCAACAACATAAGAATGAAAATTTGTTAGACAGAAGACTGCCCCCATCCTTTCTAAACAGAAAGAAATTGGCTTGGATTTGGTGCTTTGTCACAAACTGATGGCTTCCTGGGGACATGTGTACCATTTTGATGTGCCCCATGTGTGGTCTTTTTTTTTTTTTTTTTTTTTCTCCTGTT
>VUQH01015874.1:65831-80898 GCA_015106775.1 Etroplus canarensis | reverse complement strand
TGAGCTATTGCAATGGTGCTGGAAGAGTATGGATGCTCCTACAATGAAGATGTGGATGAAGGAACTTTCTGAATGTATTTGACTGGAAAGATTAACATACATTGCCAAAGACAAACAAAAAGACTTTGATAAACTCTGGGAACCATATATGAATATGATGACAAATGAAAGTGTTAGATTTTTATGAAATGATTTATGAACATTGTAAAATGTAGCCCCCGTTTTCTTTCTTCCTCCCCCCTTCCCCACCCTTTTCTTTCTTTTCTTTTTCTGTTTGTTGTTTTTTTTTCTTTTTTTATTTTTTTTATTTTTTTTTTTATTTTTTTTTTTTGTTTTTTCTTAATTTGTTTTTATTTATTTATTTATTATTTTTTTTATGATGCAAGGGTATGCAGTCTGTGTATGTGTATGTATGTGTATATGTTATATGTTTGTGAAATAATTTTGAAAAAGACAATAAATATATTGGCAAAAAAAATAGTTTTTCTTCTTTAAAAGCTAATATGCTCATATATTTTATTACATTACATACATTTTTAAAGTAGGCCACTTTTAATTTGATTAATTTGCACAAACACAGGTTGGACTCAAAGTGCCTGCATAGCTTTATGTGTTAACTATTCTGTTTCAACAAAAACATGGTGTTATTTTAATGAAAATGCAAAGTTATTCTGTCAGTAAATAAATGGTCCACTGCAGAGAAGGCATGTATAAAAATATTTGAGTTTGTTATCATTCCTTTTGAATTTTATTCTTTATTGTCTTTACACTTGTAATAACCCACTGTAAACTGTATCTATATTTGCATAGATCTTCCCTTACCAAGCCAATATTCAGTATTCTGTAGTTTTTGTTTAAATAGCAGTCACATTATTATTATTATTATTATTATTATTATTATTATTATTATTATTATTATTATTATCATTATTATTATTGCACAGTGACAAAGTAAATTTACTTAAGTACATTTTTTAAGTAACTAGATTTTACTTGAGTATTATTTTTTGGGGAAGCATACTATTTTCACATCACTACATTTGGAAGACAAATATCATACTTTTTACTCCACTAAATTTCTGTAAATTTTGTGGAGTACTCTCAACTTCTGCTCTGAAGTCAGCTGATGAAAACTGAATTATCACTGAAAAACTCTTGGGATTAAAACATAGCATAGATATTAAAAATGAAAAGAAAATCATGTAGTATTTCCATCTGATTTGTATTGGAATTTTAAAAAAGCATTGAAATTCATACAGGCTATTGGATACTTTGGTGTAGACACAATTTTCATACACTATGCATATTCTGATACCTACTTTGGAACCAAAGACTTGCTTCTTCATAGCACTATGCCGTCTTTAATGTATGAGAAGGTATGACTAGTTAGGTCATCAGAAAAGAGTAGAGAACTTGCACTTTTTCTTTAATGTTCAATATAAATTGTCTGGTAACACTATTAGCATCACATTAATCCAAAAACAGAGGGAACTTTAGTAGCTTCATGAATAAGGATATGATGCACAAACATATAGTTCAAGAGGCTTTGTACCCAATGGCTATTCAAATAACTGTGGCTTATATTTTTGTAGTCAGCTATTTTGGGCTGTTCTGTTACTGTTCCTATTATTTTAGAGCTGCAAATCTGTTGCATGCAAGTTAAAAAAACTGTATGTTTTATAAATAAACATAGTATAGCTGAACATGCCCATGTATTCTTTAGTGCACTCATGCATTATGAAAATACACTTTAAGATTTTTGAAATGCATGAGAAAGTACTCTAGTACTTTAACTTAAGCAATAATTTGACTGGGCAACAGTTACTTGTATTGGAGTAATATTTGACCAGGAGTATTTATACTCTGACTCGAGTAATTAAGTTTAGCACTTTGTCCACCACTGTTTTTATTAATCTCCTTACTTCATCCTTGCTCGTGTTTCATGTCTAGTTGTGTTTAGTTGCCTAGTTTTTTTTTTCAAAGTAGGTTATGTAAGGGTCCAAGATCAAGATCAAGATTCAAGACGCTTTATTTAGTCATTTCAACCATATATAGCTGACGCAGAACATAGTGAAATGAGACGTTTCTCCAGGACCTGGTGCAACATGAACATACTACATAAAGAACAAATACGAAAAAACAACACAGAGCTAGGACTAAAACATAGAGGTAGGACTGAAGTTTATTTATTTATTTATTTAAGCCACATAAAGTGCAAAGTCTGCAATGTGTGCAATTAGTTGCAAACAGAGCAAGGTCAATATAGTGCAAAAACAGCACAAAAAGAAAAAGACAACACAAGAACAAGACACTAGAGAAAGAAAAAAAAGAAAATGAAATTATGTACAGGGTAGTACAGAGTAGTTCCTTGTATGAGTTGATATATTTGGCCAATAAATCTGATTCTGATTATTTCTACTTGATATGCTGTAATTCCTTCACTGTAAAACTGTCATATTTTTGGCCAAAAAATGCTCAAAAACGGCTAGCTCTTTCCAACTTGCAGTACCATCCTGCCGTCTTGTGGTCTAGTTAAACAGCACACGCTGTACAGAAAAAAGAACCCAGCATGTGTCGCTTGATAAGTTAGTCCCTCGCCTGCACCCGTAGATTT
Source organism: Etroplus canarensis (assembly GCA_015106775.1). NCBI lineage: Eukaryota > Metazoa > Chordata > Actinopteri > Cichliformes > Cichlidae > Etroplus > Etroplus canarensis. The sequence continues at coordinate 78,284 of VUQH01015874.1, read as the reverse complement.
GCAGTAAAGTCATACGTGTATTTACGCGTCAAACGGGAAGACCGACAGTGGTATGACTGCTCGCTTGATCGCGCTTTGTTACGGTGTGATAGTTTACTAATGAATTCTGAAGAGGATGTCATCCGACTTAACGTTAGACTTCGAAAATCATCAGCTAGACCCTGTGATGGGTAGCGAGGCAGGCTTCATGTCCATCGATCAGGGAGAAGAGTGGGGTAAGTCGCACTTACACTTTCTAGAAAGAGCCACAGCGAGAAGCAGCGTAGCTGCTCAAACTGTCTGTCGAGATAACACCTTACCAATAAAGGTACCGAATGAAAGACACTGTAATAAATCGGTCGCTTTAAGAACACTAGGTTTATGTGGTGTGCTGTGATCCTGAGATGATGTAACCTGCTGACCCTGAATGTAATCCAAATTATAATCAGCAACAGGGGCGATTCTAGGATCAGACCTTTTCGGGGGGCACAGCCCCTAATCAGACCACATACATAGGGTGACCCGAGCCCTGTACTACAAAGCTCGACTTATCCAGGTAACTTAAGGGTTAGTGCCAGGTTTTCAGTGCTATGAAAGCGGTTCACTTGTTACCGCGTTATATCACAAGTGTAGCTTGTACTGCAGACCTAACCTTTGTGAAATTACTGCCTACTGACCAATCAGTTCTCTGGAAAATAGCATCACTGATCCTGGAAGATCTCCCAGACCTTTGTGTGTATAGTAGGAGAGTCTCAAGCGTTTTTAATAACGTCAAAAATCATTGAGCCTCAGTAATAAATACAGATTTTTAAAAAATAAAACTGTCACACGTACCTAAACATTAACTGAATGGAATAACAACTGTAATCTGTCACTTTTTCCTGTGTCTTAAAAGCAGAGCTGTGATACTGTAACTTACACAGCAGTGTTTTTGCTGACTTTCCCTACTGGCTTCAAGTGGGCTGAACTTTATCAATACAGGTCTTTTCCAGTGCTTAAATTGTTCACACATTGATACAGCACTTTTAATACTAAACTACTTTACAGCATCTAATCTGTTGCAGACGCTCGTACTGCTGTTTTATGTGCAGCAGCTGGATTGATTCAGCCTGTCTGTGTTTAACCACTTTATATTTTCCAATATTATTGTTTCATCTTCTTTTATAAAAATCAGCCGCCGCTGTTCTGCCAGTAGACTTATCTGTGCTTCTGATTGCTGCCAGTGCCACCCCTTTCATATGAACAGGCCCATAGCTGGATTGATAAACCCGAGTTGATTTATTGAGCTGATAACTGCCTTCATGTGACCGCTTATCCTGATCCCCAACATTAGGTTAAGTGAACTCAGATAACAGAAAGATATCCTGGGTATGTTTGTCTTGCTTCATAGTACAGGGCTCTGATGTTCCTTGTTATGTGGGACTGCACAGCATTTTTATCCCATGGTCCCCCATCCCACTTATTGAAACAATGTCCTGCATTTTGACTGACTTTATTTTTCAAATGTCAACACTGAAAGAGGAGTTTTTCTGAAGTCTTGCTTTTTACTGAGTGGCTATAAAGAAAGGCTATCATCATGGCTCTCCTGCTAGTTAACATGTCACCATCTTCTGCTGCCTACGCTACACCCAAAGTCATAATTGCAATTCATGACAAGATCACAAGCTCTGCTGATTTTGGTGGAATATGAAGAAAACTACCACAAGTCAAAGAAAATACAGCTAGAATAATAGGCTCAAACTAGGTGGAAGGGGGTTCTCAGAGGGTTTTTTCATGGTTATTTGTGAGTCTCACAAGAAAAAGAATTTGATGGATGCTTCCCTACTGAAATGATTACTAGACAAAACAACTACTGAAATAATAATAGTTTTAATGGTTACTAGGATAAGGAGGAAAGATTGGTGATAGATGTAGGCTGAAACAGACAGGATAAAACTTTTTAAAATTCATTGTATAGGCAGCACATTTTTACACTGTAAAGAATCACAACAATGATAAATGATAAACAATGAAAAATTATAACTTCAAAAAATAACCAGTGTTCATTTCCATAGTCATCTAATTTTCTGTCAAAGCCACAAGGAGCCAATGGAGATGGGCAAAAGAGCCGTGAGTTCAAGACCCCTGAGTTAGGTACACATTACAGCGTTACTTTCAAAAGCAACCTAACGAATGGGATGGTCTATTGTAGTGTCTAAGAATTGTTCAGAAGGGATAATCTCTCATGTCAATATAATGCACCTGGGTTACCCTTTAATTAATAAAACCTGTGGCAAAGACTCAAATGTGATGAACAGAATTTTCCAAAGTAAGTTAAAGATCAATTTGTAGCAAATCAGATATGAGGAGAAACATGCACAACATTCTTTCAGTCTCTTAACCACATGGGGGCAGTCTACCAAATCATCAAGCAATTAAAGCAGCATAATTCAATACAGACAATGGCAAATTGGGTTACAGCTTCATACACTAGTGCAAGAAGCAAACTGGTGAGAGATTTGCTATTACATTAAAGTTTTTTAATTCATACAAACTCTTCCTTTATTGTTCAGACTCAACACGGGGCATCAGGTAGGCTACACCTAAGTAAAGAATAGATATGCAGTCTGTCGCTTAAGTCTAGTGGCAGCCATCCTGTTTCACTGCCGTGAAGTCCATGTACCTTAGATTGTTTGATTTGGAATCAGAATACTTTATTAATCCTAGGAGGAAATTGCATTGTATAGTAATAATAATAATAACTGAAGTGGATTTCGGAAAATAATCAGAAAAGTCATTATTATTACTAAATTATTGCCATTTTGAGAGGTTCCCTGTAGCGTAGTGCTTTGCACATTTTCAAGGTGGGGGCGCAACGGATTAATCTGCTGTGACGACCCCTTGGTGGAGAATACAAGGGAACAGCCGAAAGGTATGTTTTATTGTCATTTTTAGGGGTACTCTAAAAAGGGGTCTAAACTTGCCAATAGTATGTAGGGGATATTTTTTAAACTTTTGCTGAAATCTTTAACATTTAAAAGGTTTTGAAATCTAAAACATGTATTAAAACAATGTACCTTTGGCTGCTCCCATGTATTCACCTCAAGGGGTCACCACAGCGGATTAATCCGCATGGGTAATTTGGTGTGGGCTTTACACTGGATGCCCTTCCTGACGCAACCCTCCATGGTGAGAGGGGCTTGTGCCCCCCACCTGAAATCAAACCAGAGACCTTTCACTTGTGTAAACCACTACACTACATTAAATATCTAATGTTATCTATAATAGGATTAATACATTAGATATTTTTACTAATACACTAATAATTATGTTTATTGCATACCTTTTTCATTTTGCTTTTGTTTCATGCTGAACTGAGTTTTTTGGGGGGGGTTGTTTGTTTTATTTAAGTATAGAAAAAATAAAGAGCAGGAAAAAAGAATAATAAAACTGAAAGTGAAAACAGTTACTTTAAAATATGACTATGCTTTTTTTTTTTTTGCATTTTATGATTTAAAAAACAAGCAAAAAACCTAAATATTAAAAGGTAGTTTTTTGTGAGTAATAGTTCGGTGTATAATTGTATATGCAGTCATGTGACAAAGAAAGTTTTCACAGTATTCATGCACACCTGTGAAAAACTAAGTTCTCCCCATGACTCAGTAGCTTGTAGAACCACCTTTAGCAACAATAACCTTAAGTAATCATTTTCTGTATGAATTTCCCAGTCTCTCATATCATTGTGGAGTAGGTTTGGTTGCTCTTCTTCACAACATTGCTTCAGTCTATTGCGGTTTGAAGGTATTTGCTTATGCACAGGAATCTTAAGGTTCGCCCTGGCATTTCAGTTAGGTTGAGGTCTGGACTTGGACTGAACCATTGCGACACCTTGATTCTTTTCTTTTTCAGCCGTTCTGTTGTAGATTTGCTGGTGTGCTTGAGATCATTGTCCTGTTGCATGACCTAGTTTTAGCTAAGCTTTAGCTGTTGGGCAGATGGCCTCTCATTTGACTCTAGAATACTTTGTATATAGAGGAGTTCATGGTCAACTCAATGACTGCAAAATGCCTGGGTCCTGGGGCTGCAAAATAAGCCCAAATAATGACTTCTCCACCACCTTTCCACACAGAAGGTATGAGGTGTTTGCGCTGATATGCTGTGTTTGGTTTTGGCCAAATGTGGTCCTGTGCATTATGAATAAACATCTCCACTTTGGTCTCATCTGTAAATTGTTCCATGAGTCTTTCGGTTTGTTCGGATGCAACTTTGTAAACCTAAGCCATATCGCCATGTTTTTTGTTTGTTTGTTTTGTGTTTTTGTTAAAGAGAAGTGGCTTTCTCCTGGTAACCCTTCAAAACAAACAAACCTTGCAGTGGATTTGCTGAGACGCCTGCTCCTAGAAAAAGTGTCAAATTGTGTTGACACACACCCGTATGCTCCAGACCAGCAAACTGCCAAGACTTCTGTTTTTATAGAGGTGGTCTCACTGGCTGATGACCAGTTAATCAAATTCACTTGATTAGCAGCATCTGGCTGCTACTTAGCCTCTTAATTCCTGTGGAACCATAAGGGCGTACTCAGGTTTTCACAGGACTGTAATTGGCCAGTTGTGTTGTGTGTGTAGTGTTATAACACAAACTAATAACATCCCCAAGGTACCCATCACATACGTGGGTTACTAACTGAATATACCTGCACTATCTAATTACAGTAAATTTGTTTATACCAGCTTGTCTGTTTCGCCAGTATACAACCACAAAATAAAAAACTGTTAAAAGCTGTTTTATGAGTGCTTACACACATATGTACAGAACTATGTTTAAAATAATTTTTGTAGTTGCTGCCGTTTTTTTCTGGAATAGTCTTGTAATCAAACTTTATATTTGACCGAAAGCAGTTTGAAACTTTTGTTATATTCTCATTGTTACACAGACATGAGCCTGTTTGATGAGCTGGACAACTTGGGTGATGCAGATGAGCTGCTTGAGGCCCTTGAGAATGCTGGCTATGTGAGTATCCTCTTAATATGCAAATGTAAATTGGGAACTGAAATATACTTTTACTGGCCAGTGGAAATCCGCAAAACCAAGAAACCAAGAAACTTGCTCAGTATGTGTAGCTGCAGCCATGTTATGCTATATAATGAGTGGTACTGTCCCAGCAGCAGCATTCTGCATACACTGTGTTGATGGGGAATAATTACTGTAGACAATAGCAGGATTTTTTGGTTTTATTGAATGCTTCTGGAACACTTGGGGTTATTTGCAGTGGTTTCCCAGACTTAAATAAATGCCCCAGAAAAAAAGTTTTATATTTTATCATCTATATAGTATTAGACTAATCATAACATGTATTTGGTTCCATTTTGCATTCTCCAGAGATCCATTTTTTCAGAACCATATGTTTGCTTTCTTAGGCCAACAAGGGTCCAGATCTGGACTTTGATATCGACATTCCTACATGGAGTGAAATGGACAAAAGTAGCACTTGCACAGGTAAAGCAACACAAGTGTTGGCATGTGTCACACTGCAGCATGAAACAAAAAATACATGATGTGATCTAAAAGAGATGATGGAATATTCAGGGATAATATGGTTGTTTTACTGCATGCATGTTTTCCAAACTTCCCCACCAGTCAATATGTTAGATGGCGCTGCTATATTTCCGAAATTTTTTTAAAACATGACAGACTTTTATGTTGTCATGGCTCCTTTGTAACTGAAATGGCAACGATGCAAAATTATTGACTGGGTGAATGCTTGAGAGACTCAGTGGCTTATGCTGAATAAGCCTAACACATATTACACTTTTTTTCCATGTCCTTGTGCATCCAGATGGTGAGGTGAGTGTAGACTCTCTGTCACCTGCCCACACTCTGAGCTCGGTGTCCTCTCCTGCCTCTGTGGAAGCCTTTTCTCCGTACTCTTTACAAGTAAGACACTTTCTTCAACTCTTTGTCCTTCCTGATTTTCAGGATTTGAATTGCATTTCCAATGCAAATTGGGCTTTGTTTGCATACATGTCCCTCTTCCGAGGGGAGCAAAGAAAATTTTCATCCAGATGGCATTTGAACAATGACAGCTGCTCTTTGCTATTGGATGGTGATTCACGCTCTTGAGACTCTTATTACCAAAAGCCTTAAACACCTTGTCAGACTAATAATCTGCCGTCCATCTCAGATGTGTTCCGACGTCTCGTTAAGAAAAAAAAGGTGCTGACAACATCAGCCACATTAGCATAATTTAGCAGGCAGATGTTTTCACAGTGTGTCAAAACAAGGAGAAAGGTTACATCTTTTTCTGGCACCAGCACAGTCGGCACACATTTGTCTGCTAAAGGAATCATCTTGACTTATCCAAGGACACATTTACCTACTAGAGTCTTTGAATACTGGCAAGGACACTTTATCTACTTTTATCTAATGTGTGTTGAGCACATGCGTTACATAGAGTACAAGTGGCCTCATAAATTAATGTATAGCATCAGAAGTGAATTACATTTAAACATTTGTAAGAGCTCATATTGATCTTGTCCACTAGATTCATGATGTAAGTCTCTTTTGTTGTTATATTCAGGATGAGGCCCTGTCTCCACAATCACAGCCCTCTCCCCTTTCAGTCTGCTCAGAGTCCAGTGGCTTTTCTGAAATCTCTACCCCAGCTAAGAGAGCGACAAAGAGGGCCACTCAAACGACACGAGGTGAGGCAGCCTTCCCCACTGCACTTTTGCTCATTCCGCTGTTATCTATATTTATTTTATCAAAAACCACTGAAAGATGCACAACATTTTGGGTTCACAGAATTCTGGGACGTGAGCAACAAAAACAAATATAGATAAAAGTGGTCTCTTGTCTGAAATGAGAGGTGATGTTTTGACAAAAAAGCTCTTTTAAAAATACCCTGGAATTGTAAATGTATATTCCTTTTCCTGGACTTGGAGTATTTATATAAATCCCGTTTTATTGTCTAACGCCTTCTATCCCCATTCCTTGACATGTGCACACACCAGCCAAGCCAGCTCAGCCAGTAAAGAAGCCGATTCAGATTGGCCCAAAGGTTTCCATCCAGCCCAAACCACTGATTACAGCTGTGCCCTTGGCTCAAGCAGCAGCTTCCTTGCAGGCCAAGACAATCATCATCCAGCCCCTGCAGACCACTGTGCTGCCTGTGGTAAAACCAGCTCCAGTCAACATCAAACCAGCACCCCCTGCAGGTCAGATCTCACGCATGAGCACATTAAGACACATTGCCTCTCACTACACTGTGTTGCATCAGATCTGTGCATTCACCATATTAGCAGACTATATGATCTTCTTTACTCAAAGGGTTTTGAAACTTATAATTTAAATGCGATATTACATTGGTTTTTGGTTTGTAAGGGCTGCTGAATTTAGTAAGCATTTTTTCTTAAACAATAATTTAGTTATAGTATCTTTGCCAGTAGATGGTGCTTTAACCACATCTTTTGCTCATCAGTGAACCCCAGTGTCTGATCAGTAAATAACAAGTGAATTCAAGTGCAAGTTTTCCAACCAAAATATGTCCAAATTTGGCCTGCATTTGAAAAAAAAATCTTTTTTGGAATTATCCATTTTGAATAAACAGCAAGGAATGCTTGCTTCATAACCGAAATGTAAACCAGAGACTGTTTGTGTTTCGTGCATTAAAGTCATCACTGCTGTTGTTTTGTGGTGTAGCCTTCCTATTTGACCATTCTGGCCCTCTTTATTTGTTACATCAGCAGCATCTAGGCCAATGTAAATACTTATGTCATTGCTTGGGTCCCAAGTGGGTGGAGTATCTGACCTTTTTTCGAAGTGAATTTGAACTTGGCTCTCCTCTCTGCTCCTCTCTCGGCCAAGATGGCAGATGGTTAAGGCCAAGACATCCAATTATAACATCCCAGATGGAAATTAAATCAAGTCTGCTCAGTTCTGTGACTGCTATTGTTATAAGATCTCAGTAACATTCACAGCTGAGGAGCACACCTTTCGGCACCAGGATGACGAAAAATAGAAAATGAAGCCATCCGCTGATTAGTTGAGTCAGATCTGAGCGCTCATGTATCACAAAAAAACAACCACACTGAAGCAAATGCTTTTAATCCCTTTTGACTTTCATTTTCATGAATTCTTCTTACAGATGGTGAACTTGGGCGTAAGACTTAGTGTTGGCACCACACACGTTCATTAGCAGACCAGGCTAACACTTGCACAATTTGCACTGACAGGTTTAGCATTAGAGGTGAAGGTGGCTGGGTTAGTTTGAGGAATGGTTCCTGGCACTCCACTCTGGGAGACTTTTACGTTAACAGGGCATTAATGAACATTGGCAGTATTGTGTTTTGTTAATGTTTTTCTTGGTTTTTTTTTTCTTTTGGGACATAATATATTTTAAATGTGGTCACATGTGCACATTTATGTGTTTAGGCACATAAAAGTCACACACCTATCAGCCTGGAATGTGCATGCTTAAGACCCCAGGTCAAGATGGCAAACATCTCCTCCATCTGTACTTTAAACACTTTAAATACTTGTTGTTTAAATATTTTAAACAACACAAAAGTCTTGTTAAAGAGAAGGGGTTAATGTAGGTCATCGGGAGGGTGTTAAAGAAATGGACTGTATCATCTGCACCACCCTTACACACAGACTGAAGCTGTCTCCATCTTTTATAGAAAAGTACATTTGTTTTTGTTATTTGGCAAGACCAAAGTGGAATAAAAACATAAATGCAAGAACAAAGTAACTACATAATCACAGTTTTCATTATTCCATGTAAATCACACAGCAAAAATATGATTATAGTATGGCTAAGACCCATAATTTGAAAAGTCTGTGTCTCTCCTTCAGGTCATCCTATAGTGCTGTCTCAGCCAAGCCAGTTACTGCAGATCCAGACACCACAGGCCATCTCTAGCAATGTGGTCACTATGCCAGCACTCACCCAGGACCGGCCTGTTCCTGTCGCTGCTCCACCAGTGGTTTCAGTCACACTTCGGACCCCTTCCTCAGATGATGATGTGAGTTCTGAACAACTTCTGAAAGGAGGAGAGTTTTGATATAGTCACTCAGCATTGCAGCATTTACACTGAGTTTCGAGGATGAACAGAATAGTGTTAAATGAGGAAATTTATACTCTTGCCATAAAAGCTCTTATCCATACAAGACTCCAAAAAAGAGCGAAGAATTCAGTATAGGTTATGACACAACATGATTACTCATTTTTCTGAGTATGCTGACACTGTAACGGATTAAAGGAGATGAGGAGGTTATTTAGTCTGAAATCAAGTTGGTACATATGAGTTAAGTGTAATACTTATTTATGGCTCTTTTTACAGACGAGTCACAAAGTGCTTAAAAATAAAACAGAGAGTAGTGGAATAATATTCTTTCTGAATGGATATCTGATATCTAGTTTACTATTGTTTAAGAAGCATGCATGCCTCTAATGAATATTGCTACAGGAGATCTGCTTACACTGGAGGAGTGTCTGTAGGATAGGTAGGATTTTAGGTTCACAAGCGGTTGTGATAGTCATACTCTTTAATTTGCTACATAACTAGCAATGTGCCCAAGCAATTTATGAGACAAAGCCTCTTCACAGGAATAAATGGTGCTTTGTGTTTGTGCTTGGGCATGCAAGTACTTGCCTGTGCGTACTTACATGGAGCTGCATGGTTATGCATCACCACATGAGTGTGCGTGCAGTTGCCCACTTTGTAACTACAGTGTTGTTGGACTGGATCTTGTCCAGCCTAAACTCTCTCCTTAACATATTTTTAGTATTTATTTTAATTTCACAAACCATTAACTTCAATTTTTGGTAAAACTGTGCAAACTAAAAGGCATTTATAGCTATTATTTATAATGGTGAAAGTTTTTCACACAGAGGAAAAAGTTATTACTCTGCATGGACCATGCCAGTCACGAAAGGCACAAATTGCCATTTTTTTCTATAGAGAGCAGGTACCGGAAATATTAATTAATTTTAGACCAAAGTACTCAAAATTTTGATGACTAAGTACCAGTGTATGGAGCCAGTGTATGACTGATGACTGAACAAAAAAGTCACACATTACCAACTCACTTTGTAATGTCTCTGCTCAGAGGATGGTTTATATTGTGATGGTCAGTTGTCATTTTAGTGTTGACTTTTTTAACCATTAGTGAGGTGGCATTTCTTGGAGGACTGATGGTGGTTAGAACAGAAAAAAGATCTTATTTTGCACCGCTACATGTAGTGTGACATGATCTGTGAATGTATGAATTGTAGATTAGTGCATTTTTCCTTGCCACACTTAGATTATACCAGATAATATTACCAGTGACCACCACTGACCAGCCTGGCTTTAGAACCAATTATGATCTAAAATGAATGATGTTCACTCCATAATCAGAGGTAAATCCTACTAAATGTTGCAAATTGGGACAATGTGATTTTTAAAAAGTGTAAGTGGGTGTTACAAATGGTTGTTGGGTGTGAACTAATTTTAGTTTGTTTTGCCATTTTGTTACAGCAGAGAAGAGAGGCACATTAGTCATAAAATCAAATTAACCAGAGTAACTTATAATTTACCACAAAGATTTTAGTTAGTAAAGCGTTTGTGGAACTAAAAGGAATTCACAGATGATCGTCACTGGCTCTGCTTTGTTTGTACCTGTGGGATTTGATTGGAAAGACAGACATATTATGTAATGTTGTTCAGACGGTGTGAAGAGTATCAAAGAAGGATGTTACTCTCAATGTGGCAAGGATGATGCTAGGACAGCTGCAGTAAGCAGAAAGATACTCATCAACACATGCAAAATGAACATGCAACACTTTACCTGCACACACTAGTTTCTCTTTGGATGATTTAATGACAGCACACACAAGCAACTGACATTCTGCTGAAGCTTATATAGTGCTGTTAACTGTTGCAGAGACTGCCCCAGCAGTTTAAAAGACAAAAAGTAAACCCAGTTGTATAATGTACATGCTTGAGGTCTCCATAAAAGATCCCCAACTTTTGTAAGTGTTGGTCTTATTTTGGGTGGGAGAGTTTTTCATATTCTTTTAAAGACCAGCTTTTTTCTTTGTTGTGTAGACTTTAACTGCAAATGTTTCTTTTTCTAGTCTGAACTGTAAGCCTTTATTGCATAGCTAGCAAGATGCCATGACTTTTAGCAACTTCATTGTTGTTTCAGGCGTTGGTCTCCAGCGCAATAGTAGCTGATGTCTTGTTCTCATCTGACCTTCAGTGAGCTGAGAAACATGTCCTCAGTCTGTCTTTTCATCCGTTAGGCTTGTTTGTTTTGTTAGTAGGTCTTCCATATTCACAGTGTGTCTCCCTTTGTTTCTAGCATTAAACTGCACAATAAAAGTTCAAAATGTATAACTGGACATATTTGAACCTTTTAAATTATGTAAAACCTTTGAATTTGTAGAATGCATCTAAAACCATCTGCAGTGATTTCTCATGACACTAGGATAACTGCAGAATTCAGGCGTTAGTATCTTATATGAATAGTGTATGGGAGTGATACATGTGAGTGTAAAAATATGAGTATAAAGGATTAACCTCATTTGAAAAGTGGCTGTTGTTTATTGAAATGTAATGGCTGACCTGTGACTGTGAAAATAGTTGGCCCCTAAAAGGACGTAGAGGAACTTGTCCAATTAGTGTGGGTATAATTCAGTCTAGAGAAGTGCTTTTTGTGCTGGACATAGAGAGCAGTGTTAAGGAATTCCAAGCCTCAGAGGCCAAAGCAAATACTCTTCTCAGCCATTTTTACAGCTAACCAAGTCAATGAAGTTTACAATAGGCAATTAAAAGGAAGAGTCTGTAAAATTTTAATTTTAAGCAAGAAAAGTAGGGCAGCATTTTTGAAGTGAAGTTCACCTTATTTTCTAAGTAAAAGTAGCATAAGTTTAAAAAGAACCTGTGAAGGGCCTCTTAAAGGACAACTGGGGTGCTTTTTGAATGTCTTTTGGTAATGGCTGAAATGTTGTTATACAGTAATTTCAAGTTGTTTCTGATGCACACAAGAAGATCGTGAGCTCTTTACTCTCTGTGTGAGTGTATACTTGTGTCTTGCAGCTGTGTTCACTCATTGTGGTTTGGCTGCAGCAGAGCGGTGGACTTGGTAGGCTAGTGAGTGTGTAAAATGCCTGTTAAAGATGGCATGCCTGTGGCAGGTGTTGCTGAATGTTGTATCTACAGTATGTCTATGTGTGTCATCGTTTCTGGTGTCCGCATTACTGTAGTTTGGCCTGTATAAGCCTGGATGTAAACGGCTGCTAAGGATTACATGCTTCAGACAGGTGTTGGGCAGAGCGACAGCTGTAAAGAGCCATCAGGGATTAGGTCAGTGTAATGTAATGGGCTCCTACACAGCAAGAGATTTAGCTTTGCTTGTGTGTGTGTGTGTGTGTGTGTGTGTGTGTGTGTGTGTGTGTGTGTGTGTGTGCGCGCGCGCGCGTGCGTGCGTGCGTGCGTGCGTGTGTAGTGA
>VUQH01015874.1:49063-65811 GCA_015106775.1 Etroplus canarensis | reverse complement strand
TGTATATTTTGGTGTGTGTGTGTGTGTGTGTGTGTGTGTGTGTGTGTGTGTGTGTGTGTGTGTGTGCGCGCGCGCGCGTGCGTGCGTGCGTGCATGCATGAGTTGGTGATAACATAAAAACAGTCCAGCCTGAAATTGCAGGCTTCATCAATATTCCTGGTACTAGGATATGAGAATTTACAAGAGGGGATCCTAGGAAAGCATGGTAGTCCCCTACACCTAAATCAGGCATTTGTGGTTTTTTGTAACTTTCATTTTTGCAACAGAATGTTTCTAAAGCTGGAGAACTAAGAATGGGCTGGACTGAAAATATTCCATCTATCTAATATATAATAGCATTGTTAGGAGCCCTTTCTATAGTCTCTCTGTGCAGACGCAATCAGCACGTGCTGTAGTATGGAAAAAAGTGGTTGTAGTATACTAGTTTCTCCCACATTCTTTAACATTATAGTCTTCAACTATTTGACAAATGCTCCTTTTTATGTATCTCTGAGGAGCCCAAGACAGTTACTGATAAGCAGACACACAGCATCACCTTTATTTATTTTTTTTAAATTCTGAATTTCTCACTTTAAACTTATCAACTTCCACTCTGTTGGCACACATTGAAACACTTACTTTCTCTTTAGTGTACGTAAATATTGAAAATGTTTGATAGGAAGAAAGGAAAAAAAGAGTATAGTGTATCATGCCTACATTGTCTACTACAGTGCTGTAACTAATAGGGGTTTTTTGTTTATACTGTCTTCATTCATTCAAATTTTGTATATTTAAGGCTTTGATTTGGGTCTTGTGATCTGGGACTGTCAGTTTTATGCTTGACTGACGTGTCATCTGCACAACACCTTCCACAGTTATTGGGGTTTATCCTGCAGTAAAATCATCGAACATTTACACCCCGACCAGTTAGAGGAAGCCCCTCTGGACAGGTTAATAGCTAATCCCAAACTGCTTCCTGAAGTAGTCCTTGAGTTGCTGAATAGAAAGAGGAGTTCCTCACTTGCAGTGTGACAGTCATACTCCGGTTTGCTTTTCTGTCTTCCCTTTTATTCATCTGTTGAAGTGCTGTTGGCCAGGAATTCCCCATTTGAGCAACACCCCCAGGCCTAATCACACAGTTAGACACATTTACAATCAGCACTGATCAGTAAACCAACAGCTGTTTGCAGCTGTTGGTATATGAGCTGCTAATGGGCATTTTTATCTTGTTTATGTTTCCCACTGGCACTTAAATAGTTTGAGTCCAGACCGGTATCAATGTTAGCCTCCCACCCATTCAAGTAAGCTTCATTGAAAAATGCCACTCAGCCTTTTTTTTGCCCCTTGCCCCACATTTTCTTCCTCAGCCTCATTGTGGAGGCAATGTGAAGTTCCCTCAGCTCTTCACTCCCTGGTAACTTCTTACTTGCAGTGTTCCCAGGATCAGGCTAGTGGCACAGCTCCCAGAGTTGGGCTGGGAGACAGAGGAGTTTCTCAGGAGACAGAACACAAATACAGGGATCCAAATAACTTAATCACCAGCAGGGCTATTAGACCCAGTATTTTAGAGACTTACCCTTGGGAGGGCATTTGTGTTTGAAGAAGGGGAGTAGAGGAGTAGCAGGGGACTGGATGGACAATGAAGGTGTTTGGGTAATCTGTGCCATTGGTTGTGTTAATTTGAGAGAGGTCATGTTAAGGTATGCACTGTTTGGGTTAGCATGCAGGACTTTGATTTCAATTCTCATCTTGTTGACGTCAAGTGGAAAGAATCTGACTTCTTAAATATGTCTTTATTTATTCATTAATTTGTTTATTTTTATATTTTTAAAGTCTTGATTTGTATGAAAGTCCCACATAAACAAATGTGGGGAATCTAAACTCAATACACTGTATTTATTTATGGATTACCTTGAGAGTTAAAACAATAGATAATGGCTATGGGCATACTTGTGTTTACCCATCTAGACCTCTAGCATATAAACTGTTTCCATGTTTATGTGTCTCTGATGTGAACCCATTTATCAATGAGTGACACATTCTGTAAACACATTCTTCTTCACATATAGAACAGAGGCATTGCAAGTGACCCTTTAACCCCCAAGAGGATCCTATTTTAAATATTTCCACTTAAGGCGTACACTTATGGGCTCTCTGGAGCAATGTTAATGCTGTGATTTGTTGAAAAGTTGTCGTCATCCTTGCAACACATCCTTAATATGTCCGTTTATTATTTTTTACTGAAGTAAACTGGAGCACCATCAGCAAAGGGAGTCTCCTGGTGAGAATAACAAAGTCGGCACTGACTTTTATGTCAGGTTTCTCCGCCCCGCTTCCATCTACTTCCTCACTATGTCATCTGTCTTTTTTGGTTGTTCTTTCTTATGCCAACGCCTATATTTCAAACTTCTCCTTTCCCACACCTCTCTTTGTTTTTAGTTCCTTGGCGTTTTCCAGTTTACCACGTGTCCCAAGTATTAATGGTTTTGGTTAATTAATTGGTTTGAGAAATCAACAGAGCAGATACTGGACTTCTTATATGTGAAATAACATGGCAGTAAATTTGAATGAATGCATATGACATACTTATTCACAAATGTAAAATGTTGCTTAGGGTGCCAAATATCACTGCGACGTCACAAAGAACTTTTTCTTATGCTCTAGAAAGTGATGATATTTTATATTCAAAAGGTATAAAAGCTCCCCTGAGACATTACAGCGTTCTGCAAAAACACCTTTCTGGATAATATTCAGCAATATAATTTAGGAACGAAAGGGAGATTGTGACCGTATTTCAGATTTGGTTGCACACTGAATTGGGGACACTAATGGGTGTCCATCTTAAAATTGTAGTGATTTTATAGAGCTATTGTGAAGCTGGGTTGGCGATGTCTGTGAAGCATATATTGCATGAGTCTGAACAAACAAAGATGCAAACTGCAATTTGACCAACTTAAGACAAATTTTCCTTGTTCCCAAGGCATTTTTGGATAATTACACTGAAAACGACAAAAGTGATTCAAAAGTGTCAAAAGTGATTGTTAACCCAAATACACACACTATTGAGAGGAACCTACGATCAGCAGTCCAACAAGTGGCTCAGACATGCATGTCATTGTGTTTGCACAATAACTGCCTCTCTCTCCTGCTTGAATATGTGTTGAACTGAAGAATGATAAAATGCATGACTCGACGTGATGAATAAATTATGTCCTTGTTACTGTTTTTCTCACATTCTCACTGCAGTCAAAGTTGTCCCAGAGGCAGCAGCGCATGATAAAGAATCGTGAGTCAGCATCCCTTTCTCGGAAAAAGAAGAAAGAGTATCTGCTCTCGCTGGAAGCACGCCTGAAGGTGGCGTTGTCTGAGAATGAGGCGCTCAAGTGTGAGAATGGCAACCTCAAGAGACAGCTGGAGGGCCTGCTAAGTGAGGTAAGAGGTGAAAATCCACAGGTCTATGAACACTTTTAAACAACAGATACTTTCGTAGATATAAGGGTGTATGTGCACAGTTAAAATGTTGAAGGTTTTTTTTATGTTTACCATAAATTTTTTATAAATTTTTTATAAGGAAGACAAAAACTTCTTCTTTAAAAAAATTCTGTGAATTGTAGTCTTCACTATAATATGTTTCCTCCCTTTTGCCTGCAGAATACAGTACTGAAAGCGACAGCCCCCAAAAGGAGAGCAGTGTGTCTTATGGTGGTCTTGGTGTTCCTCGTTCTTAATGTTGGGCCAATGAGGTGAGTGTGAGACGCTAAATTTCTGTAGGCTTTCATTTGCCCTAAAAAGTAATTTGATTGGTTGTTCAGATGCTGAAATTCAATTCAGACCAAAAGAAGGATGATGATGGCTGATATTGTCAATATGCACGAAGATTTCTGCCAAGTATAACATACTGCAAACGCATAAGTATTTGATTACTGACTGAAAAGAAATGGGAAGCCCCATGACTCATAGTGGGAATCACGCCTTGCATGTAAGGCATTATGAAGTTTATTGAAAAGAGTGTAGAACATTTCCCTTTTTATGTGATGTATTCCTTTTCACCCCCCAAAACTGAGAATAAATGACTATCAACTGTAAAATAAATAAATAAATAGGCAGTCATCAGTTAAGCTAAGCCTTCTCTATTCTATTAAGTCACTGACTCCTCATCAAAGTGATTTTCATGTTCTCCTTTAAAAGCTTTGAGCTCAACATCAGCAAATAGTAATAAGTGGTATGTAGTCTAGTAATGTGCATACTGTAAAGGCCCACCTTTATCCTGACTGAAACTGATCTCTTGGAAAAGAAAGTGACAATTAATAGTTAATATAAGCCATGTTGCTCTTGTGTGTACAATTCAGTCCTCTGATGTTGCTGCCAGAGTTTACAGAACTTCTTGACTAATGGGTGAATAAATCTCACAACACTGTTCTGGGTTGTGGCAAAAGTAAACAGTTACCACTTTTGAACGTAAAATAAAATCTTTCTAGCTACAAAAGTTAGAAAGAAGTTATAAGTATAAAAACATTTGCACATGGTCATTTGTCTTATCTTTATGTGTAATGTTAACAATTGGGACAAAGTGGGAGTTATATAAAACTACGCTGAGGGAAAAACTTGATTCCACCCAGCTAGCAGATGGAAGAATTGTGTAACTCAAGCTCACGGTTCAGCACAGAAGTATCACCACAGATTTTCTCTTCTCATTTTATAAAAATGTTTGTTTCCTACTGGGAATAACTTACTCCATTAGGATGCAAGCTTGAATTTGTTGGATATAATAATTCTCTTTACTACAATTTTTGTTTTTCTCCAGAGCTTAAACATGGATAAGTTTCTTGAGACCATGAATGAGTTTTCCTTTGTGACCTTATTTGTCTTCATAGTGACTAAAATCTGTGTGAGCGCGTACCTGTGCTCACATCTGTATGTTTTGTGTTTAGGCTCTCCTGTGGAATGTAAAAAATGCCCGCTTTGAGGTCAGATCCCTTTGAAATGAGAATGCCACCCAGCGTAGTAATACCACTCAAAGCAACTGTGTGTATTTTTGCTTGTGTGCTCAGTGTGCTTTGGGTTGTGCAGCTGAGATCAGAGTTCAGATTCTGCTTGCAGCTAAAAACGAAAATCCCTCCTGTGCACAGGATGTGGGCCACATGGAATTCAGCGGTCATCTAAGTCCAGCAACAAGTTCTCTTTTTGAATTTCTTTTTTTTTTTCAGCTCAGGTGCCCTGATTTTGTCTCACCTGTCGTTTTTTGCTTAGCTCACCCTTGTTTTGTTTTATCAGTCTGTTTCAGGGTGGCCCAAGCTCTAAGTTTGAGGATGCTTCCATGCAGCACAGTGGCAGACACCTGTTGGGTTTCTCACCAGATGCAGAAAATGACATCCCCATGGGTCCTGAGATTCTCGGCAGTGGTCTGCCTGAGATGGCTGACAGGTACTGAGCTAAACCCTCCAACAGCCTTCACAACAGTGTGTTTATCCAGTATTTTAGTAGACCAGGATGCACCTGTGCCTGTGTTCAGCCTGAACTGGTGCAGCTCATTAAGGCTCGTGTAAACACAAGTGCCAACTAATCACCAACTCTGTCCAAACATCTGTCTTTTGAAAGCCTCCAGGCTTCTGGCTATTAGGTGATCAGTTGTGCTTTGAGTTACTAGGTGAAAAATTGGGGTCACTTCTTGTTTGACATCCAGCTTTATGTTGTTAATAATAGTTTATTTTTCTAAGTGCCTTCATATTTTTCTTTCTTTTTTAAAATGCACTTTAGGTCCTGCAGTCGCATTTGTAAAATGAATGAAAAACATTCCCGTTGGGTACAAAACCTGAATCTCCATGTCATGAAAATAATGTTTTGCAAGGTGGTCAAACATCGAACGTCTCCAAGGCATTGCCAGACTGTATTGTGTGTTAGATTGCTGTGTAGGGTATGTCACATGTTAATGCAAAACATTCGTCTATAGTATCAGGTTTCTCAGTAGTATTAAAATACATAGTGCAGGCAGGAAGGAACACATTAGCCTTTACAAAAGGGGTGAAAATGCCAAACATAGCAGTGAGAAGGAAGGGGGGGGGGTTATGCAATCTTGAAGGTTAACCCCCCAATTCATGATCAGGCCTCTGCAATCTGATATGTTGTCTCACGGAAACCATTTCCAGGACATTTAGAGATGGGAAAATGAGCTGTAGCCAATGTGCTGGCTCACATCAGTGAGGCCTATGTTGTTGACATACATTTTTCTTAACAAGCCCCATGCAGGTGAGCGCTGTCTGTGAACAGTCTGCATCAGCACCTTAAGCAATATAATCATTCACTCTCAGAAAGGTACACCTATCAGCCATAACATTATGACCACCTGCCTAATATCGTGCTGGGCCACCTTTTGCTGCCCCATGTGCATCAGTGAGCCTTGGTTCCCCATGACCCTCTCACCCGTTCACCAGTGTTCCTTCCTTGGACTACTTTTGATAGATACTGACCACTGCAGACCGGGAACACCCAGAGATGCTCAGACCCAGTCCTCTAGCCATCACAATTTGGCTCTTGTCAGACTTGCTCAAATCCTTACGCTTGCCCATTTTTCCTGCTTCTAAACACATCAACTCTGAGGACAAACTGTTTACTTATTGCATAATATATCCCACCCACTAACAGGTCCCATGACGAAGAGATAGTCAGTGTTATTCACGTCACTTGTCAGTGGTCATAATGTTATGGTGTAACTACAGTCAGAGTAAAATCTGATGAGTAAAGTCAAGCAATGTTATGTGCTGTTAATCATATGTATTTACATATGTATATGTAGATCCACTACAAGGTAACATCTCAGACTTTTTGATCGATTTCTTCAGGTCATTGTTCATAATCAGACTGTATGTGGCCATTGGTGAATATGCTCTGTTCTCTGTAGCATGTTTATAATAACTGGGTGGAGGATTTATTGTAGCATGCATCTCTGCACTTCCTCCTTTGATGCAAGTCAGCATTTTCATGCATGCATTCACTGATTGAAGCTCTGCCACGTCTGCATATGTCAACCAAAAAAATGATCTTACAGTTTAATAAAACTGCCACCACATTAAAGCTGAATTCTCTATTGGTAACACTTTGTTCTCTGTTACTTATTCCACCATGGGTGTTTCACCTACAGTGAACAGCAAGCAGCTATGTTGGCTCTTACTCTGCACTCACAGCAATGTGGGAGCAACATGTGGGAAATATTTTAGAAGGTTGTTATTTGAAATTCTGACATAGATTTGAACGTATCTTAGCAGCCATGTAAAGTTATGTCTGTTTTGTCATCTAACAACCTCTGTACTTTTATTTTCTTTTAGATCTGAAGATAAGGCCCTAATGGTTGTAAAGGATCCCATCTTTCTCAGACCACCTCCGCCCTGCCAGCCTTCTGTTAACAGGACCAAGTGCATTGAGTAAGCAATGTAATTTAATGTATGTGTTTTTGTATGTCATTAAATTTTTCCCCTTTTGCATGAGACCACAGACTCATCCAAGCCTCACCCTAAAATGTAAAACATGCACTGTGTTAACTTGGCAGGTTGGCCCATGAGCTGAGGGGATGGGTCCACCGTCATGAAGTTCAGCAGACCAAATCAAGGCGAATGAGTAACAGCAACCACAAACCCACCAGGACCATTCTGGTAAGTCACAGCGGCATATTTTGGAAAACAGGAAAACAAATGTAATGGTCTGTGCGCATATTTATATGTTATTCATTTTTGGCAGTGCATATTACAAACTACACCTCATTTGTATTTCAGGGCATTTCAATATAAAGGTTTCTTGGCAAACCAAAGCCTCCCTTTCACCACTGTTTCACCTCCAGTCATACCTACCCCTTTTCTGCCTCTCATTTCACTTTATTGGGCTGAGTTTAATCCAGCAGCCCCGAGAAAGTAAACATAACACTTAGAGGGGAGCTATGGGATTAGTGCACCCTGCTCTTTTTTTTTCCATCATTTTTTTTCAAAATCTGTCACAGCGGGTCCAGTCTACCAAAACCAACCATCTGCCCTCCTAGTATATATGCCTATTTTTATATTTCTATTAATAGAAAAGGTGGAGGAGTTTATTTCTCACCTGTAGGTTTCAGCCTACACCATACTTTTTCACTGTTAATAACATCATAACAGATGTAAGATCTTCTTGGTGGTCAACACCAGAGACTTTATTTCTGTTTTTATGTTATGAATAGTGTCTATATTATTTATGTATTATAGAGTCTTGTCAACTTTTGATCCTAGTGTCTTTAATGTTTGCTTGATGTGGTTACAAAGAGATTATAGCTAATACTCTGGTTTTTCCCAACAGAAAACAGGAAATAAGGAGGATGAAAGTGCTCAGATTGTGACGGTTCAATATACAGAAACTACTGATGAAAAGTGAGTAAAAGCCTCTTATTGTACATTTCTGCCAATTTCACACAAGTAAATGATTTTTTGATGAGTTTGTGTTTTCTTTTAATGCAATCTTTGTTACCTAACTGGTATGTTTCACTGTTTTATTAGTATTTGACCAAATCATCTCAATAGAAATCAATAGACCCATAATGGGAATATTTTAGGCATTTGTCCCCTTTTCAGTTTTTACAGTTTTACAATAATCGATTTATGATGCAGTCATTTTTTAAAGGATGACCCTTGCACACCACTTCAGAGGTTTGGCGGTCAATAAGAATCTTTTCTACTGTGTAGTTTAGATCGCACAGATGGTGTCAATAGTTTTTTGGCCACATTAAGTCTGGCTGCGAAATATCTGAGTTTATAGGAAATAAAATCACTTTCAAGAGTTAACCTCTGTAGGGCCACAATAAAAAAACACTAAAAATACTTGAAAATGCAAAAAAAAAATGCAAGCTTGCAATTTTATATCCATGCTGTAGTGAGACTGTTTTTAAGTGCTATTTTGTATTCGAGGACTGAAACACAAAACAGTGTGATGTGTAATTCAGTTGTTGTTTGAAGTACTTAAAATTTTCTTTTTCTCGTGTCTGTGTTTGATTGTTTTATCGTTATTGTATTTAAACAGGCAGATAGCCAATAGGAAATAATCCTGTGATACAAATACAATATAGTTAAACGTTTCTTTGAATGGGCCCAAATATATTACACATTATCCTACAAAACATTCTTTATCAGCACCTAATCAGTATCATGCATGCCTGTATGTTTGAAGCACACACATAAGTTCATTTCCAGTTTGACATTTTATTGCCACCATAATTTTCTGAATAGTTTTTAGCTCATCCAGCTGAAAGACCTATGACCTAATGCCGTCTGTCTGTCCACAATTCACAAGAATTACTACTTCTCCTAGAGTATTGATCATAATTGAATCAAACTTGCATGCGTTGATCACCTTATGGGTCTTTACCCAAACTGTGCTCAAGATCGAGGTCATATTTGTAGTTTTAGTGGCACTTTTCCATTTTCACAAAAATCGTATTATGTTCATAAAATGAGTGCTTGGGTATACACTTCTGCCATCAATACATGAGTGCTGTCTTTAGGTTTATTTAGAGCATAATAATGTCTTGAGCTAGGTTAGGGCTGGCCAAGAACTAGGCCCATTGTCCTGGTCTTGAATTTTTGCGAGTCTCCTTGAACTCTCAACAGATCTTCATTCTTATTAATTTGTGCCATACAGCCTAACAATGACAAGAAAATGTATCCCTTTCTTTCTGTACTTCGCACCTGTGTATTGTGAGGGATTGTGAGCCAGATGAGCTACTGCATCATTACCATTCTGGTTCTCATTTTTCTTATTCTCCATTCATGTAATTCTTCAACAGGAGTCCTGGAAGTGAGCTGCAGGTGTACTATGCACCTCGTCACATCTACACTGACTTCTTTGATGAGCTAAACCGCCGTGGCGACACTTTCTATGTTGTGTCATTCCGTAGGGTAAGTTTTAATATGCTTTTTGCATAGTACTGGTTTGAGAGCAGAAACAAGTCCTCCTTCTGCCACAGAATCTGACACAATGGGTAAATTGGTCACAAATTGAGATTGCAGTTGGATGTTTCCACACCTCAACCCACTAATCCCATCCCATCCCATCCATCCATGGAATGGAATAGGCTCCAACCTTTGTATCTTAAAACTTTAACATTGCAGAAAACAATTTTTGTGGCTCTTTAACTTTTACTCAAAAAAGTTTAAGGCAAGGGACACTAGTCCATATAAATATTAATATTAAAATTTGAATGCAAACCTAATTTTTATATAAGTTGTGATATTTTCCACGTAAAACCTGTAAAAACAAAAATATGTCATCGTGTTAATTCATGTGAACTTATACAGAAATTTAGTTGGAAGCAGGTAAGGTATCAAGATTGGATATAAAAGTAGCATCCTTCAAAGTTTCAGTCTTTGCCAACAAGGATGGATCATGGCTCTGCCCCTTTGTATCAACATTTATGGGAGATTTGTTAGTCAGTTCAAAAGTTTCTCACATTTTTCAACACAAGATTGCAGAGAATTTAGGTCTTTCAAGATCTACAGGCATTATATTGTGGAAAAGGTCAGAGAATTTGGAGACACCTCAGTGCTTTTAAAGGGCATAGTTGGAAACCACTAATTAATATGCTTGATCTTCGAGGCCTCAGGCAACATTGCCTAAGAAACCATCATGCAACTCTGACAAATATAGCCACCTGAGCTGGACAGTACTTCAGAAATCCATTGTCACATAATACAGTCCATCTCTGCGTCCAGAAATGCAGCTTGAAATTGTATTACGCAAGGAGGAAGCCATACATCAAGTATATGCAGAAACATCGCCAAATTTTCGGGGCCTGAGCACATCTCAGATGGACTGAAAGACTGTGGAACCATGTGCTGTGGTCAGATGAGTCCACGTTTGTTTTTTGGAAAACAGGGAGTTGAGTTCTCTAGGCCAAAGCCAAAAATGACCATGCTGTTATTAGCGGAGGGTACAAAAGCCAGTGTCTGTGATGGTATGGCGGTGCATCAGTGCCAACGGCATGGCTAAGTTACATGTATGTGAAGGTACCATTAACTCTGAGGTGTATTTTATGATTTTTGAGAAGTAAATGTTGCCATCAAGGTGGCATCAATGCTTATTTCAGCATGACAATGGCAGACCTGTTATTCAGTGTGACTTTTTAAATTCTCACAGACCTTTATTAGCTTTTCTTGCTCACTTTATTTGCCTGTATTTGGTTTCTTGGCTGTGTGTGTGTCTGAAAAAGTGTGGGTGCGTTTGTTTTTTTGTTCCGTTGGTATGATGTTATTACAGGACTGCCAGAGCTCTGGATTAAATTTGGAATTTGTTTATATTTCAAAGCCAGTCACTATCAAGTCTAACTTTTGTTCCTTGAGGCAAAAATATTTTTCATTTTGGCCTGCACTTGCACTCTCCAGCAGTTGAGGTCACTCCTTACAGTATGTTGCGAAATGGTCATGTTTCGGTCAAGGCTACTTTAGGCCTTACCACCTGTGTCTTAGTTTAACTGGTAAATGAGGTAAGGTGATGGAAAATACAACTCTCAGCAAGTTAAAAAAAATCCTCCTGTTCTTTCTTACTCTACCGTCATTTTGCAATCTTACGTTTCTTCTGATGCTGTTTTGGCGCCTGTGGCTCTATGTAAGTCTGCATTAGGGTGACATGGTGGAAACACTGGCTGCTTTCACTGTGGGTTCTGTCCTTCAAGGTTCATGAAAAAACTCATCTGTTGTTATGGCAGCATCAGCTATGATGTGAGCTTGACACGCTGATTATGAGCAGTGATGTGGTTGATGTTTTCCTTTTACCCTTTACCCTCCAGTCACAGACATCCTCTCATTTTTAGCTTTCAGTTTTACTTTTTATAAAAAAACGTACAGCTTATATTTAATGTACACACTATAAATCACACTATACCCTTAAATAAACAAAATTATAGCACAGCACCATGAATTTTAGTGCAGTTTTGGTAAAATTTTACAGCCATTATGAAGAGCATTTTTCTATTTACAATGATGATAAAGTACCATTTCTCCATCCTGGTTTCTTGCTGCAATCCCTCTCACAAACTCTGACTATATTCCTGTCTGCCATCACTTTAACAACCCACATTTTTCATGTCACTCATTCTGACTTTTGCAACCTAGATTTAATACTGTTAACCTGCTTTCATTTGGCCTCTTGGTGATTGGTAAGCTAAAGAAAGGTCCAGTCTTAAAAGTGATAGAGACTAAGTCATGAGTAATTTTGCAAGTTCACTCTTCTTAAAACACTACTACCAGTCACATACAGCTGTAGAGGTAGCTATTCAAATTTTTAAAAAACTGTCATAATTAATAACTGCAAGTTAAGTTATCTTAGCCTGCACAGTTTTGATTTAAATCACTTTTTTAATGTCTCCTGTGAGTCCAACAATTTTATAAAACTGGCCATTTAAAGATTGCAAAAAAATTTTTGTTTTGTAAATTGGGAGAATTACACTATCTTTTGATATCATATCTTAGTCTTACTGTCTCTTATGTCTTCATTTCCTCATTATCAGAGTTTTATATTCACTGGTTTAACTCATCTGTTGTTTTGTTTGCGCCAAAGGGTGCACTACATGTTGACCAGGTTTAAAATAACAGTGGCTGGTGAGGTTAAATAATATGTTTAAAGTTGAATAATTTTCTAAGCAAGCACATTCAGCTGTTCCCTTGTTTTTTCTCAAGGGGTCACCACAACAGATAAATTCACGTAGGTAATTTGGCATAGACTTTACACTGGATGCTCTTACTGATGCTGTTCCCCCATTGTGGAAGGGGTTTGTGCCTCCAGCTGAGCTTGAACCAGGGATCTTTTGCGAGTGAGGTGATTGTGTAAATCGCTACATACAGAGACACTTTTTAATGCATCTGCCAGGGTGGCATTATGTTTTCAGGTTGTCCATCCTTCCATCAGCTCCTTTTTACTACTACAGGAGCCGATTTGTGTGCTGGATCTTTACCTGTTTCCTGATAATGTTTTCAAGATTGTGGGGTCAAAGGTCAAGGCCACACAGATTTAACACTGAGGCATACCAGCGGCAGAGGCATTTGATTGCGATATGCAAATATTGCTTGATGCATTATACATAAAGGCGTAAGCTGAAACATTCAGCTGTGATAAATAATCTGTAAGTATGTAAGCATGTAAGAGCACCAGTACAATCAGCACAGACTTGTTTTTTTCTAGTTGTTTTCTTCACTTATTAACCTCCAAATCTGACAGCAGCTTCATTAATCTGCTGAGGCTGATGATGTATATCCTTTCAGAACAAGTTATAAACAAAGCTGGAGCTTAGTTTATAACTCATTGTGAAAGAACTTGCATCTTGATCAGCACTCGCATACAGCCAATTGTTTTGTTTGCCTCCATGTTTGTTGTGTTTTCCAACTTCTAAACTCCTCTTCTTTGTTCTCAGGACCATCTTCTACTTCCTGCCACCAGCCACAATAAAGGAAGTCCACCCAAGATGTCTCTGGTGTTGCCAGCCATGAACATAAATGGTAAGCAGTGCAGCACAGGCACAACAGTTTAGAAGTTCAGTCACTCAGTACAACAGATGAAAGGCAGCCTGGGTGCTGAATCACGTTCGCCCGCAAGAATGCATTACATGTGACCTAAGACATTTGTAAATAACTTTGTGGATAAAAATAGGACACTTTTGCTTTTTTAGGATTATAAAGGTATTACTGATACATTTTTGTTCTCTGCTGTTTTAATTAACAAGGGTAAGAAATTCTGTTTCAAACAAACTGTCCAAAAAAAACGATCTAGGCTACTTTAAACTAAGAGTTTGGTTTCATCTCAAATTTGTGTTTTATTTCTGTGGTTATATGTAATTCAGGTTTTAGTTTTCCTTTTCTAGCTGAGTTCATTGAGATTATGTGATTAAAGTATGAGCAAGTTACATATAGTACTCTGCAAAAGTCTGGAGCCTCCCCTCATTTCTTTATATTTTGCTTCCAAGGCGCCAGACTTTCTTGTCATTTTTAAAGTGGTCTTGAGCAATAGTTGTCCAGACTTTCTGAAGGTTTTTCAAAATGAAACAGTGTTAAATAATTTCAAAACCTTTTTCCACCTTTAATTTGACCTATAACCTGTACAATTCAATTGAAAAAGAAACAAATCTGTTAGGGCAAAAAATACGAAGCATAAAAAATGCACAACAAGCTGGTTGCATAATTGTGCACAACTTAAAACTACTGTTTTATTGAAACACCTTTTGCTTTAATTACAAAATTCAGTCTTTTTGGGTACACACCTGCCATCAGTTAAAGTGACTGATTAACCCCAAATAAAGTTCAGCTGCCCTAGAGGATTTTCCTGGCAATTACAGCAAATTACAGCAAAAGCCATGGTTAACAGAGAGCTGTCAGTATCAGTATCAAACGTATCAGCCAAAAACAAACCTGGTATTTTAACAGGGGTGTGTAGACTTTCTATATTCACTATATTCCCTATGTTCATATATTTTATGCCCACTGTGTAAACCAAAAACATAATGGCAATGTGTCCTTAAAAAAACTGAGGGAAATATACAAGTGGAGGACAAAAGAAGAACTGGAAGACCTCAAAAAAACTATCTACAGCAAATGAACAGTATCTGAAAGTCATTACCTCAAGAAATAGGAAGAAATACAGCAACGACCTGACACATGATCTGAGAGATACACCTGGCCCTTAATTCATCTTTCTATTGCTCACTGAAGCCCCATAATCAGCAATAGTCTTAACTGAAGTGTGGCTGTGAAGAAGGTGTTCCTTAAGGAAGGGAAACAGGGAGAAAAGGCTGAGATATGCTAAATTACACAAGAACTGGACTGAAAATCAGGAGCAACGGGTCTTATGATGATGAATGCATTTCAGCCAGTGATGTTGATGTCAAAATGGATGAAATTATGATTTTGATCAACCATGCAATATCCAAAGCATCTGGACAGCATCTGATTGGCAGCGGCTTAATTTT
This sequence comes from Etroplus canarensis, assembly GCA_015106775.1. Classification (NCBI taxonomy): domain Eukaryota; kingdom Metazoa; phylum Chordata; class Actinopteri; order Cichliformes; family Cichlidae; genus Etroplus; species Etroplus canarensis. The sequence continues at coordinate 50,870 of VUQH01015874.1, read as the reverse complement.
TCAGCATGAGAATGATCCTAAATACACCACCAATGCAGTAAAAGCCTACCTGGTTAGACAGACACACAATAGAAGTTTATCAGTTATGGATTGGCCTCCCCAGAGCCCAGACCTCAGCATTATTAAAGCTGTGTGGGATCATCTTAACAAAGAACAAAACAAAAGATAGCCAAAATCCAAAGAAGAGCTTTGGAATGTCCTTCAAGAAGGCTGGAGAACTATTCCTGAAGACTACTTAAAGAAATGACAAGAAAGAGAATTCAGGCAGTGTTGAACAATAAAGGTGGTCGTACCAAATATAGACTTTAAAGCTCATTAGAACTGTACAAACCATGGCTTTTTTTTTTTTGCATTTCCATTTGTTTGCATGTTCTCATAAATTGTTGCACCTATTTCCCATTTTCCTAGCAAAATATAAAGAAATGTGGGCTGTCTTAAGACTTTTGCACAATACTGTACCAGGTAATACTTAAGCAAAAAAAGTCTTCAGTGAAGAATATTTTTTTTAGGAAGTGTAGACAGGAGTGCATCACTTGGTTGTCAACCATACTTAAAAATCTAAGCATTTTAAGTACACGAGACAGTCCATTCTCTGTTATTGTTACACATCTACGTTACAAGCTGGTGATTTAATAATCAAATAACCGAAGCAAATTTCAAGTGCACTTCAGACTGTAGAGCAAACTTAATTTCCTCTTGGATAGTGCACTTGCTGTCCACAGCTGTAAATAAAATGGGTGGCAATCAGACTACACTCAGTTAAATTTTGGTAGCTGTTTGGAGTTTAGTCACTCTTTTTTCCCACCACTTGCCAACAAAAATAAACTTACAAGAATCATTTTGATTCTGTTATAAATGTGGTATGCCTCAGTGTCAGAACACTCAATCAGTAAAAATCTTCCACTTTCACATATGTTTCCAAATTATTGACATTTGTGAACAGATGTTCTTAATTTCCATGATCTCATCAAAACTTTCCTTCATGGCCCTCAGATCTGCTGGATTATCATTACATTATATTAAAGTCAGACCGTTAGATGTTTCAACGGAAACAAGGCTTCTGTGTCCAAATACACCAGCGTTAGATAACAGGTGGCTTAATTTTCACCAAGCATCTGTACAGTGAGCTGTAGGAAAACCTACTCAAAAGGGACAGTGGTAATGTGTCATATAAGCAAATAGGAAGACACCCTGTTGTTGACAGTTTAACTGTCATTCTTATCAGAGATCCTTTGTTTTTCTGTTCTGTTTCATACTTGTGAGTGGCAAAGCAACAGCATCCAATTTGATTAGTATTTCAACCAACCCTGAGAGGGGTGAGTCAGTGAAATACAAGCCTGTTACTCAGCAGGGGAGGCAAGGCTTTTATTTTTTTTATTTATTTTTTTGGGAGATGGTGTTAAATGAAGACTGATGAAAGTAAACATTGTTCTTGGTTAGTCTTGTCAGGGAAGAATGTTAAGGTCCATGCTGGTCAGATGGCCCATTAAAAAAAGCAGTAAACAGTGAAATCCAAGATCTTCTTTTCAGCTATTTGTTGAAATGGCCAAACAAAGGATGCATTCATGAAGAAATATCAGGTCTGGAAAGATTCTTCTTTGCTCAACAAAGGCCTTGAATTTGCATGATCTCTCATGGATGCCTGCAGTGAGTTACAAATTCAAAACATTGTTTTCCTGTCTACCTGTTAGTCTATTAAAAGTTTCTGTTTGCATGTAATAAGTTGGCTTGGTGATGTGGTAACTTCTGCAGAGAGGGTTAACACCAGTTTTAGTATGTTCAGTAATGCCACAACTGCTCCTGTCTT
>VUQH01015874.1:2056-49043 GCA_015106775.1 Etroplus canarensis | reverse complement strand
TCCTGTCTTGTGAAGTCACCATGAGGACTAATCAAAAACCAAGACAACGCAGGCTGACAAAGCAAAGGATGCAGTGGTTCTCTTTTAGCACAACCCCCACCCAGTCCTCCCTCCTTTTAGATATGAAGCCCCATATGCTACACAGATAACAGCTTTCAAGTAGCATTTTAGATTTATGTGGTCCTTGTTTGGAGCTTTTAAAGTGATTAAGTGCAAATGTGCATCCGTGTGTTTAGTTGGGCAAGACCGTTAGAAAAGTAGAAACGCTGTCTTCTTACTGGAGCACAGTGAAAGATAATTCTTTCCAGTTCCCTGTTGCTGCTCTCTTTTAGGAATGCCTTCCTTCTCTAGTCACTAAATGGTTTTCATCTGGAGGAGATGGATAGACCCTGCTAATCTGGAGTGATCATTTAGCCTGTCCTGGTCAATAACTGAACATTATGGATAGACACTTTGATCTAATGTCCACAGTTCATGGGATTCTGTAGAGTTTCTTAACCTTGACTTCTCTGATTCTCTCTAAAAATGTATTTGCCACTGCAGTGGCTCCTTGTAAGGACTGAAGGGTGTGTTTATTCAATGATCCTCTGAGTTTAAAAGTAGCTCAATCAAGTGGAAGCGACATGTTTGAAAGAGGGTCATTTTTCAGGATTACATCATTTACAGGTGGATTGACCATGAGAGACGCACTGCAGTCTGTTTTTACTTCTCTGAGATTATACATGTGCACTGTAGCCAAAAGGCAGCCTTTCATTGAGAGTTCTATGTACAGCTCTATACTGCTGATGGACTTGGGGGGTCAGATTTTCCTACCTGCCTAAGCTAAACAGAACATCTTCAGCAGTGCTCAGAAATAGAGTGCACTCTTATCAACCCAAATGCTTAACTCTTGCATTTTCTTGCAATTTCCAGTTATTATAGTGATTATGCACCTTAGAAATTTGTTTGCTCCATTGTTGACTACTGTAGCGTGGATAGAATCTTAACCACTGGTCTGTTGAATTCAGAAAAATGTTGCAATGTAGCTCCGGTAAGATGATTCCTACAATTCCTGAATTTCCCTCTAGCACTACCATTACATTATTAGATCATCTGGCTTTGGGACCAGCTAATGTTATGGTGAAGTATCTGTCATCCCTTTGTCTGTCCACAATTCACAAAAAATGCTATTCTTCCTAGAATGCTGGTCAGATTTTAGTGAAACTTGCACACAGCGATCACTTTGGATCTTTGCTCAAATTGTGGCCAGGTCAAGGTCACATTTGTTATTTTATGGTCAATTTTCCATTTTCGCAAGAATTGCTACTTCTGAGAGTGTTGATCTGGGTTGTAAATGTTCATAAAATGCATGTTTGCGTGTGCCTCTTTGCCATCTATAGATAAATGCTGTCATTATCTTTGTCAACAGCATAATAAAGTCTTAAGCAAAGTTAGCGCTGGTCAAGAGCTAGGGCTGTGGCGTATCAGGTTTGTAGCATCAGGTCCTGGTGGGCAAAAGTAAAGCCATAATAGACAAAAAACAGAGTAATAACCTGGTTCACCAATATGATCAGCATAACTTCTGTTTTTACAAGAAGTAATGCAGTCAGTGCTATAACAGGTTGATGCATTCACATATTTTCGTGCTTTTTATGACCATAGTTACTACTGACCACATAGTTATAATGCTCCTGAACTCAAACACTTTCATTTGGTGGTGAACAAGATTAATGTGTCTTTTGTTAATTTGGATATGACTGTTGGTGAGCCTCTTTGACTTTTCAATGGAATTTAATTGTCATTAATCATTAATTTGTGCAGTCTAGCCAACTAATGACAAGAACATTTGTTACTTTCTTTCTGTGCTTCACACATTACAATAACCTGTGAATTGTGGTGAATCTTGGACCAAACCACATCAATGATATTCTGTTTTTGTAATTTATATGCCTCAACAACTTTTTGATAGATTGAAGTTAAACTTCAGACATTCATATCCCTGCCCTCTGGATATGTTGATTATCCTTTAACTTTTACTTTAGTGTTGCCATCTAGGATGGCTGTAGTACCTCTCATCTTGCTGCCTGCATTTTCTAGTGGTGAAAATTGGTTTGTTTTTTTTTTTGTTCACAATTGGTTCATGCGTTCTACTATAGAACGTTCCAATATTTCTTCAGCTTAGTAAATTAAAGTTGACATATTGGCAGAGTAATTAAAACTGCCTGGATTCATGGGTTGTGTAAATGTGACTCTCCATTTATTTTCATTGTCCCAAATCACATTATTTAGCTTGTGACTCCACATGTTGATGAATAAAGCTTCCTTTTTGATATAAACAAAGAAAGGTTCCTTCATGAACTTGTCCTTAGAGTTCGTTCCAATCTGGAAGTCACCATCCTCCTGAGATGGACTCTCAGGTTTCCTCATATGCATTGTTGCCAGACATCGGGCCTTTATCAGCGTAGACCAGCTCACTGTGACGCTGAAGGTTTCGGGAACAATTCCAGATGGCACCAGTAAAAGGGGAAATAAGACCACGCAGAGCAGGATGGTAGATTTGGCAGCCTCTTCAAAGACTTGCCATTTGAAGGCTGTGTGTTTGTGTGTCTCCTCTTCCACTGTTCAGGCCTCACAAGCAGTTGGTTAAATACAATTTAGGCAGTTAGGCATTTTGGTGAAAGAGCCACGTAAACGAAGTGGGGTATTGCACCTTAACTCCTCAGTTTGGATAATGTTTTAGGTTGCAGCCCACACATTACAGTGTAATTATTCTACGCTTAGAAAATAACTGTGGCCACAGTCAATTAATTAAGTAATAAGAGTACGACTGCTGTACTGATGACATAAGCTTCAGCAGTGCTTTGTGCTTACAGTGACACAAGTTATTTACCATCTTAGTTAAATATAGTGCCTGCTTAATATCAGCATGCTGATTTGAGCATTTAGCTGAAGAGCAACCATTTTTGGCCACAGCTGACACTTTATCTAAATGCTGAACTACAACATCATTTAGGTAGAGAAGATCACCTCTTCAAACTGTAATGTTGATTGTACGGCAATATTTGTTCATCTAATGTTTGTTAATATGAGCTGAAATTAACCACTGTAAGCTGGTGGTCTCATAAGACAAAGTAACAGTGTAGCAGCAAAAATCTGTCCTGGTTTAACTTGGTTGAGTTTTATTGCTTTCAAATGTAAAAGGAAAAAATGTGCAATCTCTCTGTGATAAGTTCAGATTCTGAGAGCTTCTAGTTTGGCTTAAATGTGCAGTAGTCACAGGACCTTGAACTGATTTCAACTGATCAAGCTGAAGTATATGTAATTAGCTTTTCCTGTCTACTTCAGACTGAGCCTAAATTGAGATAGACATAATGTGACAAATCCAGATGCAGAGAATGACTTCCAGAGACATCTGTTGAAAACCTAAAGGTATTGGAAAAGTCTTAGTTTGAGTGCAGGTGCAAAAGAGGAAGTTTAGCAGTAGATGAAGTCATACTCAACGTTGCAAGTACTAACCATCTAATGATATGAACAGTGGAATCTTCCAGCTTGAGCAGAAACTGTTTTATAGTCTCTGTACAATCAGATGAATTCCCACTGCCTCCAAGTGTATGCCCTGAAAATCCTGCAGAGACGCTGAAGAAGCTTATGTCTTGCACAGATGTCTGGAAAAACGACCCCAGCTTTTAAAAAATTTGTAGGCATTTTAAAGATGCCTAAAGTGCTCTTTCTGGGTCAAAAACAAGTGAGGTGTGTTGGGATTGTGTGAGCCATATGGGGAATGTTATTTCCTCCCACACACAAAGAAAGCCACAAGTTTGTTTTTTTTGTTGTTGTTGCTGTCTGTTACTATAAATATATAAGGGATCCTTCAACATGTTTGAATTCCTAATGATGTCAAAAAAGTTTTTAAGAGTGTCCACTCTAAAGGTTGTTTTTCCCCAGGCAGAGTACAGTTGTGTTGTTGGAGACCACAAACCATGAACCACCAGTATGAAATATCTTTTTCCAAGTATGAATTTCCCAAGATAAAAGTAATTGCTTGTTTGTAGGTCAAGCCCTAAAATGACTGTGAAACATCAGTATTTGTCTTTGATAGCACACTGAACACCATCTGTTGTCCCTGTGTTTCCTCAAACACAATAGCCTGACTCATCAGTGGCGAACACTTTGACTTTCAGTCTTGCCAAAGTTTTGTCTTTTCTTTTCTGAACACAGCAAGAAAGAGCCTGACTCATCATCAGCGATTGCTCTTTCTTTCTCCAACACCCTTGCCAGACTTTCTTCTGTCCTCCTTTCCAATTTGCATGTCCTGCTCTTGTTTAGGGATGTTTTGTTTATCTCCATGATGGAGAAATCCAGTATGTGACTCACCTCTGGACTCCATCTGTGAACCAGTCTCCACCCAAACTGACTGTGGTCTCCACCCAAACTGACTGTGGTTGTCACCCCTACCTCTTCTCAACGATCTCAAACAACACACTCCCCTCAATTTAGTTGAGCAAAAACAAAAAAACAAGCTACAGTAACTTAATTTGTAGATTGTGCACTAACAACCTTCATCTTCCTGTCTTGTCTTTACAGAAAGCATTATAAGGGACAAAGAGTTTGAGGTGATGATGCAGATTGACTGTGAAGTAACAAACACCAGGATCCTCCACATCAGGTCTTCAAGTATCCCACCTTTGCTTCGGGTGAACCACACAGACACATTTTTCCATGACTCCACAGCTGACACCAAGGCTGCGCCTCCTGTTGGTGTGCTAATGGGATCTGCTTAAGATCAGCAGCAGCACCTGCATTCTTTGTAATTTCTTAGCAAAACCCATAAAGGCAAACCCAAGACCTTTAATTAACACTTTTTGGTTGATGAAGAATATTCACCATTCTGTGTGCTTCCTCTGTCTTTGTCATTTTCATTTAAATAGATATGCGGAAAAGCAGTTATTATAGATTACAAAGGAAGCTCAATTTGTCCTCACAATTTAGCCACATTCTGGCTGATGTCCAGAGGTGGTCTGTAATAGGGACCAAGCAGCTAGCTACTTGTGTGGCAATACTGACTTCTCCCTTTAACCCCAGATGCTTTACGTAAGGGTAATTGTTTAGCAGCAGGGGACAGAGCATTGAACCCTGAGTCACCCCATCATAACACAAATACTTTTACCTCCTTACAGATCTCCTTCCGTCTGCTCTTTTTTTCTTCTCCAAAGTGAGAGTTCAGGCAGCAAATTATATCACTATTTATCTGCTTGAAAAACATTAGTTAAATACATTTAAAAATGTATTTGTATGTAAAAGCACCCCAAATCCAGTTTGTATCTTGGCTACAAAATGGTGTGCTGTAATAATTTCTTTATGTCGCCAGATGAAACAGATCTTATGAGTAATGTAGTAAGATGGCACAGAATAATTATCTGCAACAACAGAGGCACAAACTCAGGAACTCAAGTGAAATTTGAAAGCTATCTATGTAACGCCTGTGTTATCGGCTGGTTTCCAATAATTTACAATGTGATTTGTTTTTAGCTTTTTATTGATAAAGAAATTCAGTGCTTAATTTTGCAGTGTTTCTCATATTCATGAAGAGTTTTGGATTCTGTTCATATTTATTACTGTCATGTAACAGTAAATATCTGTTTTTAATGCAATTCACTTGTTTATGTTGTTACAACTTCTCTTTCAAAGTTTTTTTTTTGTTGTTTTTTTTTTATTCGAATTGACTCCAGAAAACTCAGTGACATATTTTGCATATTGAATAATAAATGGCAAATAGAAAGGAAATGTATAGTAAAGCCCTGATCGCACATATGCAAAAGTGATTATGAATCAACACGAATATGGTTCCGAATGAATTCCAAACATGTAAGTATTACACAATTGAGTTTGTTGAGCGTTGTAATGATTTGCAAGACTTTGTAAAAACTTTGTATTGTCATAGGAGTTGGGGTGACAGTTTTGAAAATTCTGAAAATTCAACGAAGCGTTAACAATTCTTCACAACATGTAGCAACAGTGTTGTAGACTGTTGTAATTGCTTCGTAAATATCGTAAGTGCTTCTGCATCCACAAGGGGCTGGTTTGGCATTTTTTTTCCTCGATTAAGTGTCACAACTGTTCATCAAGCAGTTGCATGGCAGGTACAACACTTTGTAACATGTCATGTGAATTTGTTTTTTATCTCTTTCAAAAAAACTGTGCAGAGGCCACTCTGCAGTGAATCATTACGAAATTCATGTTGCATTCATAATCAAAGTCATATTAGTGGGAACTCGGCTTTAATGTTAAATTTACTGACAGATTTTAGTAAGTTCACTGGGTTCACTGGGTGGACATCTTGAAATTTTATCCCCAGAGGGGAAAAGAAAAAATCCTCTCTTCTCCATCCACACAGCCATGCTTTTATTTAGTGTAACTGAAAACTGTTGAAATTTTTGTTTATGACAATTACAGTGCTTTGAGTCTTCTCAGTTTGTGGGTAAAATTTGCACTATTAATGCAGAACTTAAGATGCTTTATTCTAGCTTTGATGCATTCTATATATGTTTTTTTTCAACCTATAAATGGGGAAGATTGGATATTAAATACTAAACTGTGTGTCATCAGATTTAGCAACTTGTTTCTTATTCCTAGGTAATTGCTGTATGTGTGGATAAAACTACAGTCACTGTATGTCTCAGAAAGTGCATTTCTTAGAGCTATAGGACTGCAATGTTTTTTTTAAAATGGATACTAGTAAAATTTGTTCAGAAAACTTTTTGTTTAAACCAAGGCCAGAAGTTGTGCTTAGTTTCCTTTTTTTGTGGGTCACCACAGTGTTTTCACTGCATTGCAGTTGTACATGGGGGCACAGAAAAAGTACAATAAAAACTGTGTGGTTTTGTTTTGTTTTTTAAAATCTACTATGTGCAGAAACCTAAATAAACACTGGATTTTCTGTAAGTATGTGTGTGGAGCTGTTTGACTGTTGGGGGAAATCCTAAATGGAACATGCTTAATTTTTTTCATCAGGTAGAATAGATGAATTGTTCCTGGGGTTTTCTCCCACAATAACTTTACAATCAGTGACAGTATTCTAAATTACAGGCTTGAACAGTCATTCTATCTATGTCTGTAGTTTTGTGGTTTTCTTTGTAGTCCTTTCCTGTCTTGTTTCATTCCATCCTTGTTGTATTTCAGTTTAATTAATACTTCCAAGCTATAATTAAAGCCAGTTAAGCATTATCTGTGTTTAGCCAAACAATGAAGACATTTTCTGTTAGTATCTCTGAACTTTATTGCAGTCTCCTCAGAACAGTCTGATATGGAGAGAGTATGCGCATTCACATGACAAAGGATCTGTGGCGTAGAATGCTTACTTAAAAAATGATATGAAATTATTTGTATGAAAATGTAATGTTTATTTGTTTTTAATGAATTGTTTCTTTGAACTGAGACACTGATCAGAAACCTGTTATTCATCAGTGTTTTTATAGCATTACAGTATGTACAATACAACTTCATGTGTTGACTGAGGAATAAGGCTCTTCATTTACAGTACATGTAAAAGGTCTTGAGCCACGCCTCATTTCTTTATATTTTGCTTCGAAGGAGATAGACTTTCTTATATTGTTTTAAAGTGGTCTTGAGCAATAGTTGTCCAGGATTTCTGATGGTCTTACAGTTTGGACTTTGGCTGCTTTTCACTTATTTCCAGTCCAGTCAATATACCAGGCCATTTTCAAAGGAATGTTTTTTGTTTGTTTGTTTGTTTAGCCACTTAACATCAAGCGTAAAAAAGTGACTTAACAGAACCAGTCTGGTGTCTACACTGACAGCTTAGCAAAGATTCCGTTGTAAATTGTATGTTTGGGCACTTTGTTACCAGCAGCCTGTCACAAAAACATAGAATTTGTTCCCATTTCTTTAGTTGAGTCTATTTTTTAAAATGCCAGAGATAGCAGTTTGACAGGCATAAAACTGTATTTTTGGACCAACAGATTGATTCCAAAAAAGAGCAATTAGCAGAAAATTAGACATATCTCAGCATGGTGTGCAGTGTGTCCCTAAAAATTGAAAGAAACTGGACAAGTCAAGGACAAACAAAGAAGTGGTGGGCCTGAAAAAAATATCTGCAGTAAAAGACTAGTGTCTGAAAGTCATGTCCTTAGGAAATAGGAAAAAATCCAGCAAAGACTTTACATGCATCTGGCCCTTAATTCATCCATCTACTGTTCACCGAAGTCTCAGCAGAAATTTTGGAAGGGTGGTTGTCAAGAACACATTCTTAAGAAAAGGGAATAGAGAGAAAAGGCTTATGTATGCAAAATTACACAGTAACTGAACTAAATTCAGTGGAAACAGGTCTAATGAAGTGATGAATCTTCATAGTAATTTTTGGTTCAAATCCTTGTCCTTGTGTAAGGAGGAGGTCAGAAGAGAGGTACAAAAGTGAGCGTCAACAGCCATGTCTAAAAAACAGTGAAGGCTCTCATGGTCTCGTGTCTGCATTTCAGCCAGTGGAGTTGGGGATTTTGTCAAAATTAATCAAGACATGAACCCGGAAAATACCATCAGATTTTGATCCACTTTGCAATACAATCTAAAAAGTTTATGATTACCAACAGCTTCATTGTTCAGCACTAATATATAACACAATGGAACACTATAAATCACAGACTGACCTCCCTAAAGCCTGGATTTCGAGCTTACTGAAGCAGTGTGGCATCATCTTGACAGAGAACGGAACAAAAAGCAGCCAGCACTTAAAAAGGAGCTTTGGAATGTCCTTCAAGAAGCCTGGGGAACAATTCCTGAAGACTACTTAAAGAAATCACAAGAAAACTTGTCTAAAAGAGTTCAAGCAGTGCTGAAGAATAAAGGTGTTCATACAAAAATTGACTTTCAAGCTCATTAGAATTGTACAAACTGTTTTTCTTCCTTATGTAATGTCCATTTACATTTGCACATCTTTTAATAAATCATTGCACCTATTTTCCATTTTTCTAGCAAAATATAAAGAAATGAGGGGTGTTTTGAGACTTTTGCACAAGACGGTATTTTAGGTAGAAATACAAAAAATCTGAATAAGAACAATTTTGAACACAAAATGCTGAACTTTATACATTTCATCCCCCTGTTTTCTCCATACACTGAAAGCCATTTGGACTGCTCTACAATCCATAAACCATAGTATTAACAATTAATATTAAAACAAACTCTTACTGAGGGTCAACATAGGCAAACTTAATGTTGTATGTGACTTGATGTCCATTATCCCACGCATACAAAACACTCTCCTTCGGATTGTAGTCAATCTGTGTGGTATAGGTGTAGTTGTTGGTGAAAGGCATTCTGGGAATCATTTGAGTGTTTGTGTGTGTGTCAAAGGCATATTCCAGGTTGGCGTCCCTTTTGTTATAGCTGTCAACAGCGTACAGGACACCACACACAATGAAGCAGTTCCCAAAGTGGTTTCTCTTGAGTCCTGTTCTCCAAGTGGTCTCCCTCTGCATGCTGAGGTCTGAGGGGTCCAGTCGACTTAGAACAACCACTTCCTGTAAGAAGCCCTCATCATCCAGTGCTGGGTAGATGATCCACAGGCCGCTTTCATCCACAGCAAAGTCGATGTCTGAGTGGCTGCGCCAGTCCCATGGCGAAGATGATTCTTCAAAAAGGGCATCATGTAGCATGGTCCAGGCAGCCACATAACGCTGTCGCAGGTCAAATTTGATGATGTCACGGGAGAAGGCGCGGTTGTAGTAAAAGGCTCCATCATAGACCACATGGCCTGTGCCGATCCAGTTGTAAGGAAGCTTGTAAGAATTGCTGAAACGACCTTGAAAACATATAGAAACATGAGCTATTTCAAAAATCTTATCCAAATGTTATCAAAATGTATCAAGAAAAGACACTTAAAACTGGTTTACTTTTAAAACCACAGATCCAAACCTTGTTTGAAAACGTCCATGTTGCGGAACTCAAGAAGGTTGTTTCCATAATAGAAGTTAGTCACATAAATTTTGTCATTATCAGACTTTGGATCCTTCATCCATGCTCCCTCATTCCTGCCATAGGTGTTGTGAGTTACTGGCTCAGAGATTGTTGCCAAAGTGTCCTTACACTCCCCTGTAAAAAAGACAAAGAGGGCTATGAGTAAGGATTTAGAGGCACTTTAACATCATCCAGACCTACGTCAAAGAGTCTGAAAATAATTAAAGGCCTTTATTTTAACCAGCTTGAATCACAGAAAGGGGGGGGTTAACACAGAGAACAAAGCACTGGCTTTTAAAGTTTAGTCATTTATAGAAAAATATCAGTTTGTGTTCCTCTAAATGAAACCTTTCAAGAAAAATGTAAAGGCAGGTCAGTCTTTTCTATCTGTCAGATATCAACAATAAATTCACAGCGCATACTGTGGCTACAGGTGGCCACAGATAGTACAAAGTTGCTTTTTATTTACCAGGTTTCTTTGAACTGGATTCCTCATGCCTCTGCATTGGTTCGTCTAATTCCAGGTATCCTTCCTCCCCCTCTTCCTCTTCCCAGCTGATTTTGTATTTCTGTCTGACCTGAGCAGCCTGTCTGGTAGCAGTGGTGGTAGTGGTTGGAGAAGAGGTAGTTAATGTAGTGGTGACGGGCAGAGCAGTGGGAAGCAAAGCTGCCGGTCTCTGTGGCAAAGTTGAATCTGAAAAGAAGGTGGATGTGGTTTCTTCTTGTTGTTTTGTAGTAGCGGTCTGTGTGGAGGTAGCAGTTGTGGGATGTACTTGTGCTGTGGTTGGGCCAGCATGGGCTGTAATGATCATAGTAGACATTGGGCTGGTAGTTACAGCCTTTGTTGTTGGATTTAGTGCAACAGAACCTGGGTTAGCTGATGTATGGCCAGGTATGGTTTGTATTTTGTTTTTTAGCTCCAGGCTATGGGGTTCCTTCACAACAGTGGGTGGATTTGCTGTTGTGAATACTGGTAGCCTTTCATTTAACACTGCATTTTCAGAAGCTTGGACTGTGTTCACTGGTGTTTTGGTCATTTCCTGGTGAGTGATACTTAAAGAAATGTCAGCTGATTCAGCCATCAAAGGGACTAGCCAGTTGGGGATTCTTTGAGGAGTCTGAGGTGTGGTGTTTGTGGTCCTTTGTTTGTGTTCTTTGGTGTGTGGTCCGAATGCGTCGCTTTTTGGTGTAGATCTGTCACTCTGTGCTTCTGCAGAAACAGCCGCCGATGTGGTTCCCATAGCATTGATGAACTCATGAGTTTTTGAGGTTGGCTCAGTTTCCTTTAGGATTTTTAATTCGCTGGTCTTCTTAGAAATATGCAAAAGACCTGTTGATTTTTGTCGAAATGATCTCAGTCCTACTCTGGTCCTGGGGCGAGGGGCTCTGTGTTGAAGAAGATTCTCTTCGATAAAGAGGTTAAGTGGACCATCACCACTAAATCCATGATACTCAAAAACTAAAAAAGAAAAGAATTTGTTTAAATCAGAACACCACAAGAAATACAAACAGAAGCCTGTTTTTTCAGATTATCTGTTGCCAGACAGGCAGCTAAGCTTCTGTGACAATTTCTAACAGACTCTAAATGACACATCTTGACATGAATTCATATAATTATCCATCCAACACAAACATATGTATGTGCTGTATGAATAAAATTTTTTTCTAAACATTGTTTTTAAAAACTGGTATAGACAGTCTATGTTTTAAAATCATTTCCTTTAAGGAGACTGATGGTTTACACTCACAGTTTTCTCCAGGCTCCCCATCATCTGCCACCATCGGATCAGGCTCAGATTTATAAAAAGTCATTCCTCTGATGATCATTCCATTGGAGCCCATCTTTGACACCTGAGAAGCCTCCTCATTAGCAATGTTTTTGGGAGTCACCTGAGATCTGCCCTCAGTGACCTGACCAGACCCGTCTGACTGTAGAAAGGGTGGATTTTCCACAATAACCTTCCCTTCATACTTTTCCTGTTTGACAAAAAGACACACAGAACTTCTATGACAAAATAATTAAGGCTTTATTAAAAATAGACCAGTGTCCCTGTAGTGCCGTGGTTTACTCATTTGCAAGCAAAAGGTCCCTGGTTTGATTCCACATGGGGACTAAAGCCCTCTCACCATGGAGGGTTGTGTCAGGAAGGGCATCTGGCATAAAACCTCTGCCAAATTACCAATGCGCATAAATCTGCCTTTTGCAACCCCTTGGGGCAAATACAAGGGAGCAGCCGAAGGTACACCAAGAAGACACCAGTTATGACCCTTTGGTTATAAATTTTGCCAGTAGTTGTCAGTATTTCTGATTGCATACGAATCTTTACTCCTGATATGTGAGTATGAATGCCATTTTAAAATTTTCAGCGCCAAGAAAACAAAATCAAGAGTTGTGTGAAGAATAATCTCCTGCACAGCAAAGAAATTCTGTTCAAATACAGTGAGAAGAGTAGCAAGTCAAAGCTGAACTTATGACCAAAACTACAGGACAAGCTGCAATAAACCTGAATTATCCCTTAAGTATACAGAAAAGTTTTAATCAAAACTTCATCCAAAAACTTTTGCTTTGTTTTTCTTTCACCTTGGACATTTCCTACAAGTTCTTTTAGGAAACGTATTTACCTTTTGTGAATCAAATGTAATTGAAATCCAGGTCCATGCAATCCTGCTGGATGGGCTCTCAAGTTTACACTAAAGCTGTCTGGGACCAGGGCCCAGCAGTGCACTCAGTGGTCTGAGGTCTGCTGTTGTCCGCTGGTCCTGCCAAAGCTTTCAGTTGCATCAATAACTTTCTTTTACACATTTTTGGGTCTTAATCATAGAGACAATCATTTTATGAAGGCCTTTGTGGAAAGAACACGTAATTGTTCCTTTTGCTTTGGGGGAATGTTAGAGGGCTAAATAGAAACATCTGAATGTGATCACTTCTTTGATACTTCTTTCCTTTAGCCAAAGTCCTCAGCCCTGCTTTCCATATAAGAAGATTAGGGGTTTGAATTAAAAGTAGCTCACAATATAATACTCTCTCAATATAATGCCCCAAATAAAAAGGGCATCATGATACAGTGATTCTGCAATACTTGATATACTGTATTATTATTATTATTATAAATTTCAGTAGTGTCCCCATAGTGCTGTGGTTTATGCAGTCGCCTTACAATCGAAAGGTCTCTGGTTCGATTCCAGGTGGGCACACAAGCCCATCTGACCATGGAGGGTTTCGTCAGGAAGGGCATCCGGAGTAAAACCGATGCCAAGTTACCAGCAGATTAACCTGCTGTGGCAATGCCTTGGGGAGATTACAAGGGAGCAGCTGAAGATACACTTATTAATAAATTTCAATAATGTGTCAAGTCAGTTAGTTAGCTCTTGCCTTTGCTTCCATTTACAGCACAGTATATCCACTAACAAGATAATTGGTGTCATTTTGGATTTACAAAAGTAATTACCGTAATTTACAGTAGTAACTTACATGAGTACGGTGTTGCATTTTTTACTTTTCAAATATACAGCAAAGGCTATGAACTGCTAGCTGAAATGTGCATGTAGTATGTAGGTATACTAATATTTAGTAACACAAATTAACTACAGTTAGAGCTGAATGTTCTTTACTGTAGCTGTATTTAACTAGTAATTACAAAGAATCATAATTTGTTATCTAATTTAATGATACAAGCTATACCACACATTTGTTACAGCCTCATTTTTGGTATAAACCATGATTAGTGAAAACTTATTTACAGTATTTTCTTCTTCCTTTGGAATTAAAGATTTCCCATTTTGCATCAATAGTTAAGAAGCAAATACTAAATTATGTCATGGCACTAAATACAAGAAAATAACTACCTTTAGTACCCAGTAGTTATGTAGTTACTCCTATGTCATTATAATGTCCCCATAAGATCCCCCTGTGAGATCAATGTTATGATGTCACACTTACCTCTCTATCTTGATATGCAGCTGCCCTGCTGACCTCGCCAATTGTCCTTTCGTCCTCATGCTGTTGGGAAACAGGACTAGGTGTGCTTTCAGTCACACCTGCTTCAGTTGGAGGACTCTCCCGAGGCTTCACCTCATCCACAGATGGTTTCAGAGACACCAACTTCATGTAATCATGGACATATCACAACATCAGCATAAATATTATGTATATTTTTATGTTAAATAGGTTTTAATCATCAACAGTAATACTGGCCAAGGAAGAAAAATTCAGGTGAATCAGTGACTGCAGGTCACTGATAGGACTTCCATGGCAAACAATGCCACTATTAGCCATGACAACACATGATCCTGAAACCAAAGCAGCCAAAGAGAATTCCGTCATTATTCATCTGAATATTTACTGCTGCTTTTTTCCCTGCTGTTTTGTGTACAGATAGCTTTTATGAAAACGGCCGGTGCTAAAACAGTTTAAATATGCCTGAAGCTCTTTTCAAGAATGCGCTTAAAAATGTGGTGACCATATTAGCTCACTGCTAGTGATGTTATACATGTCTCTGTAAGTGCCCTACTCATGCAGCATAACATGTATTAATTAATATATACATGACATTAGCTGATAAAAAACAATACTACATATAATTTAATCATCTAGGTATTTTAGATTTCTATTCCAAGAAAACTCTAAAAATAGTTTGCTCAGAAAAAAAATGCAGCCATATCTCTGACAGCAGGGCAGTACAGCAAATTGTATGTGACGCCATTACTAGAATTGCTTTGAGCTGTGTCTTAGTTCATTTTACATTATTTTAACATCAGTTCAATCAGTAACCCAGTCAAATTTTTAAAGTACCAAATAATAATGCACATAAAATGCATGAGCCAGTCACAGTTGACACTCCAACTCTTGACCGGCTGCTGTTAATACTGATGTTATAAACACCTAAAAACTGTGGTAGACGTGGACTCTCATAGTCACTCTTCAAATTCAGTCTTTGTAGGTTGTTCCATCAAGATCATTTTGACCATGTGTGATATTTATGGCTAAAAACCCATAGCACGGTCAGACAGGTGTTTCCAGTTATGAGAGTTAGACTCTGGCTTCATAGGCATGAAAGCCTCTGGTCAATTTTGCTGCACCTGTCAGAGGGGAAAAACTTTTTGATTTATGCTGCTTATGGCTCATTCCAGTATATGGAGTTTAGAGAGTTCAGCAAACTCCCACTTGTGTCACCTAATTGCAATATGAAAAGAACTAAAAATAGCTGAAAACATTGGCTGTTTGGAACGTTTATTAAATACACTGCTTTTCGGTCATTTGAAAAACTTAACCTTGAAGTCAGATTGCCAAAGTTATCCATATTCTAAACATGTTTTAAATCCTCAGTTCCTGTTTTGCTCTTCTTGGTGGGAATCATCTCTTTTTATGTATGAAAGTTATAACACTAGCTTTCCCCCCCTTTATGTGAATTGTAGGTTTATATTTCTAATACTAAAAACCATCAACAAACACACATATGTCCTAATAATACTTTACTTACTCTCAAAGACTAAAAAAATAATGGTGTTGATCATCTGGTTAATAAAAAGGCCAATACTCAGGCAGATGACAGTAACAGTATAATAAAAGTAAATCAGAAAACTGCACTTAAGGGAGTCTTTAATTGGACCTCCTGAATCCAGAAGCCACCTTTAAAGCACGCCTGTTTGTGAGAGCTTGTGTGCACCTTCCTTGTATTTTTTTGTAAAAATCTTAACAGGTTACTTTACCTTTTCGATGTGATCCACACGGTCGGTGAGCTTATTGGTAACAGAGTGCAGCTTCAGCAGATCCATGCCATAGAAGGAGCCCTCCAGCAGCTCAAGTATAGTGGACAGCTAAAATAATCAAGTGGATTCCGTCAGCGAATTCAAGACATGCTATGCATAAAACAGGTATAGCCCCAGCCCATTCAAACTCAGCCTCTGCTTATTAATAAGATATGGTGTTATCCTTGTCTGGATTTGATAAATATCTGCTATCCATCCCACCAGTGATCCAGATCCCTCTATAAATCAACAGTCAGTTGGCTTTGGAGCATGGGGATCTGTGTCTATTGGATGACACTTCACCTTGACATTGTCTTTTCCAGCTTCCCTAAGTTTCTTCAGCCTGAACTCTCCCTCGCATGGGTTGACCGCCGATGGAGGGGCGATGCAGGCGCACTTGCACTCTGGTCCAGAGGTGATGGTCTCCACAGTGTAGAAGTCCTGCGCGGTGGCGCTCCCTTCTTCTATCCTTTGACAGGCGCTCCTGCTCAGGGGTCTGACAACACATTTACACCGACAGTCAGAGCCTTCTGACAGGGCTTTCACTTTGTCATAATCACCCAGCAGCTACAAAGAGAAGAGGACGGATGTATTTTCCACCAGGCTCAAAGGGAAACTTTCGAATTTTTTGCGCACAAATCAAAATATAAAGAAACAACATAAGGGGGGGGAAAGCAAACTATTTCTCCTACCTTGGAGAGAATGCTCTCCTGGCCGTCTACCTCCTCTTGCAGTCTGTCAGTTTCCTCTGCGCTGCTCTCGAGTTGGGACATGGGGTCTGCACCCAAGGACTTTGGAGCCGCAGAGATCCAAGAGAAAAGCGCGCAGCATATCACCACACCAAAGCCCGACTTAAACATGATGTGAGACTTGCAGAGCGCACACAAGAGAAATAACACTGTCGGCACAGCAGGTACAGCCAGTCACCGGTCAGTTCAGCTGCATGAAACATCCATAGTGTGCTTTACTGGGTCATGTTTTTTTTATAGTGACAAAGAACACAGACTCTGAAAGAACAGTGCGCTCTGTGGAAGAGCAGCCGGCGTCTGCTGCTGCTGCTGCTGCTGCCGACAGGAGGCGGGTCAGATCAAACCGGAGAGGAGGAGCTGAACCGCTTCCTGAGACATGACGTGCAGCTTGCTACAGTTAGCCACCACTAACGTCTACACTGAAACTCTTTAATTTTCTGTCAGATTTTGTTGCATTTGCAGTTTCAGGTCAGGAAACACGCATGCGCTTTTAACTTCCCATACACATTTGCTGTTGCTTTTCACGATGACGCTTTTCTGCAGCAGCCGCGTCGCAGATGTGGCTTTGCTGCCCTCTAGTCGCAACGGCGTTCACTCCAGTGGCAAGGATTAATTCGCATTTGTTTTATGCCGGATGCCCTTCCCTGACGCAACCCTTCATGGTGAGGGGGGCTTGTGCGCCCCTGCCTGGAATCGAACCACCACTCGACCTTTCACTTCTAAGGCGAATGCACAAATCACTACGCGACAGGGGACACTGTTCACTCCAGTGTCATCAAAACCTTTAAATGTATTCAGTGTTTATTTGTGATTTAAGGCACATAATTGATGCATTTGTCTTTATACTGTAATATAACATGTACATGTATATAGATAAAACGGATACGAGATGTTCAGTTAAGGCAAGTTTGGTGCCAGTTAATGAATCACAGAAGACATTTGAAATAAAAATAATAAACCCTCCGTTGTGATACCAAAAAAATAGTTCTTCCTCCTATCTTCTTATCTTTCCAATTTAAACAGAATAATCAAGTATTTAATTAGCTCCCACCAACTTATAAATATATCAGAGAATCCAAATATGCTGGCAGTTCACTTCTGTCTATAATTACATTTTTAAAAAGAACCACACCCTGCTGGTCAATTCCCCCCCAATGAATATCCACACTTTATTAAAATCCCACAGCATAATGATTCTTATTTGTTCTTGATGTCTCAGTATTTTCAAAATAGCACAAGTGAGAATCCTTGAGGTCTTTAACACCACTGCTGCCAGCTCCCAGCAGAATCACCCAGTGAGAAAAAGCTGATTGATATGCAGTAGCTTAATGCTCAGACTGAAAGTTCAAACTAGAATGACCATTTATGTCTGTTAGCACCCTTCAAGTTCTATTCTTTTCTCCGCTGCCACAGGCAAGATAAGGTGAGAAATGCGACTCCACAGGCCACCATACTTGTCAAGGTCCATCATGTCAAAAGATACAGGGTGGCCATGGGAGAGAAACTTTTTTTGAAGGTGGTCGTCCACCATCTCCTCAACAGAGCTCAAGCTAATCTTACTAGGAATCTCCTCTTCTTCCCCTAGTAGTACTGTGAAGATCAGAAAAGTCTTCTTGTAAGCAGCATTCTCATGGTCACAGTAGCGGTAGAAAATGAGGGTGGAGCCTGGAGGGAGCTCTTCGAAGCGATGAATGATAGCTACAGGTTTGTCTCCCTCAAAAGCCCCCTGCAGCTTCCTGTCAATGTCCAATTTGACCTGATCACTGTCCTGGTCAGCTTTGCTGGCTCCATCTATGTGGAGGACAGAGGCGTTAAGGGCAGAGGAGAAGGCGGAGGCCAGGCCCTGAGCTAGGCAGTGCAGTGTCTTTTCAGCGCTTAGGCCTGCAGTCAGAATCAGGCTCACTGGCTCTGTGGGCTGTGCAGTCTGAAGGTGCCTTTGCAGGTGGATCCTGCTCCTGTGCCACAGCTCAACACGCTGGTTAGGAAACTGAGTCTTTAACTTTTCCAGCTGCCTGAGGAAGATGTCTATCTGCCGTACATCATTTTCCTGAGGCAGAGATTCAGGTTGGCGAAGATACTGCACCAAGATGGCAACAATTACCACTATGCCAACTGCTATCAGATATCTTCTATTTCCTATGGAGAAAAAGTCTGCATTATTTAAGCATCTATTTTGTACAAACAAGTTATTTCTGACTGTGTATTAAGTCATAACTAATACAAAATAACAGAAAACTGTTTTTTTCAGCTAAAAATCACCAATAGTCACTGCTTTCCTGTGATTTTCACATTTTACTTCAGTTATTTGCTTAGCTAGTAACCATCACAACACTAAATACAAACAAAAAAGAGGAAACATTTGGAAAAATCCTAAGATTACCTCCATGAATTTCAGTCACTGTGTGTCCAGTAATTTCTTGATCAGAATGGTCAATGATTTCATCATCATTAACTTGTCCATGTAACTTCTTTTTCACTGGCATGTCCTGTGCCAAGGCTGTGCTCCTCTGTCTATCCTGTGGTTCCACTGAAGCTGAATTATTCTTCACATCTGACCAGTGGAGAAAACAGGTTAACACAAATTAAAACAAGGTTACACAAAGAATAAAAACAAAAAGAAAACAAAATAGACAACTTAAACACTCCCAGGTTTGTTTGTGGAATACATAGACACTTAGCACCCTGAGCCAGAAGGAAAAATTATCTAGTGTCAGTTTCAGAAAGCTCAGACTCACCATCTTCGGATTCAGTGTTAGTGTCGTTGGTGGTTGTGGATTCTTCATTTAGCATAGCTTGTCCTTCCTGTTTGTCATTTGGGATTGGTGAAGTAGTTGTTTCTGGTACATTCTGCTTTCTAATGTGATCTTCACCTAATAAAAATAGCTTAGGTTAGGGGTAGGGCCATCATTTTCAGCCTAATTAATTTGTTCAGATAACTCCTCCACTGAAGCTGAATTATTCCTCATATTTGACCAGTGGGAGAAAACAGGTTAAGATAAAACAAGGTAAACAACAGAGAAAGAAAAAACTAAAACAGACAACTTAAAACACACCCAGTTTTATTTGTGGAACACACAGAACCTTAGCACAATGAAGCAGAAAGTTGATGGAAGAAAGGAAAGGAAAACTGAAGCACAAAGAAAAAAAATTCTACAGTCAGTTTAAGAAAGCTAAGACTCACCATCTTCAGATTTAGTGTGTGTGGCTGTGGATTTTTCATTTAGCGTAGCTTGTCCTTCCTGTTTGTCATTTGGGAGCAGTAAAGTAGTTGTTTCTTGTGCTTTCTGCTTTCTAATGTGATCTTCACCTGATAAAATAAAATAGTTTAACTTCCACAGCAACTTCCTTGGCATCTCTATACATTCAAGATAAGATTGTTGTTTTCCACTGGAGAAAAGCATCTTGGATTAAGCATCTGCTACATCATTAAGGGGTATGAAAACAGTCGGTGCAACAATAGTTCTCTTTTTTATTCTTACAAAAAAACTTGGCCTATATTTTAAAAAACATTAAATATGGACTGTGTATTGAGGGCATGGTGGTGCAGTAGTTAGCATTATTGCCTCACAAGAAGGTTCCTGGTTTGAAAATCCTGGTTGGTTGGAGCCTTTCTCAGTGGAATTTACATGTTGCCCCTGTGCCTCCCGGAGTTCGCCTCCTACAGTTCAAAGACATGCATGCTAGGTTAATTGGTGATTCTAAATTGGCCATGGATGTCAAGTACATAAAGTGCTTAAGGTGTAAAGAATAAAATGCTGTATGACTCTTTTGTTAAAATTATATTGGTAGTCTAAAGTCCTCTGAGTGATCAGTAAGGCTAGAAAAGGGCTATATAAATGTGAGTACATGACATGAAGACTACAAAGCTATTGAACATGGCAGAAAATGTGAGTTCTATTTAATTAAAAGACACCCATGCCAGACACTGGCAAGTTGTCTTAAAACTATGAATAAAACTAAGCTAAACAAATAACTACATAATAATGATTTTTTTAAAAAGGCGACGCAAGGAACAAAAACTTACAAGTTATTCACAACTTAATCAGTCAACCATGACCCTTTCTTCTTTTATCATACTTTTTCTAAGCGATCATGCAAAAGGGGATCATAATGTGACAACAACTCAAGGATGTCAAGAAGATTCTCCATTATGAACATCATCATAATGATGATCATCTAAATTTTAGGTTTTGCATTCCAGTGACTCCAAATGAAGGAATGGAGGGTCACACCCAAAAGCTTCTCCAAAATCAGTTTATTCTTCTCTACTTGTGTCTGATCAAAAACAGCTAAAGCTGTTGTTTTTGGTCATGATTATAAAATCAATTGCTCCCAATAATTAGTGCTGAAGGCTTTTCTATTTCACATAGCACTGCTAATGGAGAGTTTGTGCCTCATGTTCTAGTATTTTTTGTTATTACATTTTGTGCCATTTGATTTTCACATCAATTCCATCCTTGCTGTTTAGTGCACTTTTGGATAGCTTTGTCTTCTCAGGAATAAAAAGCAAGAGATGCAGCAAAGAGCTCTTGCTATAAATAAGCCAATCTCTTCTGATTTTCTCACACCTATTGGCTGACTTTGATTAATGAAATAATTTAGGCATGTTTGCTCTCCATATCTTTAGATTCTATGTTGGTTATACCTGTTTTTTTTGCACATTTATTATCCGCTCTACAAACAATTGTGTCTACTTGTTGACTAGTAAGTTACTCTAGCCATAGTCCTGGGTCCTCTGACAAATAATTTTCAGCATTACTCTCACTTTTTCCACTCCTCTTCTGGCCTTTCCTTATTCTTACCCTCACCCTCAGGGCAACATTCATTTTCTTTGCTCTCTTCACTTCCATCATTCTCCATCACATCTTCTTGCTCACTATCTGCTACACAGACAGACCCCTCAACAAGGAAGAAGCATAAAGGATTGATTTTAACCTCTTAACCAGATACTAGTTTCAGCCTTTTTTAGGTGCAAAGGCACATCAGAGGTCAAACCAGAAAAAAATATTTCTAATTGTTTATAATATCATAAACAACACAATAATAGAACACAACTTTTTAGTAATGGCAATGGCTTTCCTGTAATTTTCATGTTTTTCTTCAATTATCTGTTTGGCTAGTAAATTTAAAAAAATGAAACATTAGGAAAAAAATCCAGGAATCACAGTAATTTCTGGAGGTGTAGGTTAAGCAGTTGTGGTAGGTACAGTATTTAACATAATTAACTTGTTCAGATAACATCTTCACCGAAGCTAAATTATTCCTCATATCTGACCAGTGTTTAAAAATAGGTGAACATTAACTAAAACAAGGCAAATAACAGAGAAAGAAAAAACTAAAACAGACAACTTAAAGACACCCATTCGACAGTCAGTTTCAGAGAGCTCAGACTCACCATCTTTAGATTCAGCGTTTGTGGACAGGAATTCTTTAGATTCATTATGCTTTTGTTCATCCAGGACTGGTGAAGGGGTTGTTTCTGATGCTTTTTGCTCCCCAGTGTGGTCATCATCTGATAAAACAAAAACAAATTAAGTTCCACAACAGCCTTACCCTTTGCATCTCTATACATTTCAGATTAGATTATTGTTTCCCGTAGGAGAAAAGCATCTTGGATTAGGCAACTGCTGCATCATTAAATGGGATAAAAAGGTTCTGTGCAACAATAGTTCCTTTTCTAACCTCACAACAATCAAGATAGATATGTTTAAAGCAAAATTAAATATGGAATGCATATAAAAACTACAAAACTATTAAATATGGCAGAATACATGAGAATACATGAGTTATGTTTAAAAAATGCCCACACCAGGCAACTGCAAGTTGCCTCAAAGCTATAAAAGAAAACTGTAAATTAAACAAATAACTACATAATAATGATTGGACAAAAAACAAACTGTGAGTAGCGCAGAAAAACTTACAAGTTACTTACAACCCAGGCAAATGACACTGGGTATACAGGCTTGGTTAGAGCTCTTCCAACATCGCTTAATATAACTGTGCCTGATAAATACAGTGAATAACATCTGAAGCACTTGTTATAACACCTCGACAAGAACACTGACCTGAATTTGCCTCTATTATGGGTTGTTTCTTATTTGTTACTGACTCCTTCTCGGATTCATCATGGTTTTTAACAACAGCTTGACTAAGGTAATTTTTGTCGTCCATATTCTTCATGCTATCCTCATCAGGAGAAGGTTCTTCTTGAGATAGTGTCTTCTTTTCAGCTAAACCTGTGTCTGCAACAGACAGATGATTGATTTTATATCTAATTTCCATGAAATCTGTTATCTATTCAAGATTCCATGTATGGTCCCTTTGATTTTCCTTACTTTCAACATCCTGATTCATGTTACCATGATCATTTCTTGCATCTGGGTTTGCAGATTCAGATGACAGAGCTGCGTCTTATTAGATGAGACAAAGGCCATTCTTTACTGATTGGTAAAAATGCATTTGGCAAAAAAAGAATACAATTTCTTTTGACTGTAGTTACCTGGAATAACCTTGTGTGGTTGCTGTCGCTTTTCATTTGCCATGTTGTCATCAGAGGGTATAGCATTACTTGTATTTTCTCCTTCATTTAAATCTGTAAAAAAGAAATAACCAAACAGTGCCGCAAGTGGTTGGTAAATACAGAAAATACAGGTACAATATACACATCATGTTACATAGAAAGGTTTTACAGGACTCTACGTAGTCGAAGGAAAAACTAAGTACACCCCAGGTAGCTTGCAGAATCGCCTTTAATGGCAATAACTTTAATCATTTTCTGGATGACTTTATCAGTCTCTCACATCATTGTGGAGGAATTCTGGCCCACTCTTCTTTACAACGTTGCGTCCATTCATTGAGGTTTGCAGACATTCATTTATGCACAGCTTTCTTAAGCTGCCACAGCATTTCAATTGGGGTGAGGTCTGGACTTTGACTGGCCTATTGCAACATCTTGATTCTTCTCTTTTTCAGCCAATCTGTTGTAGATTTTCTGATGTCCCGTTGAGAAACCCAATTTCGGCCAAGTTTCAGGCGTCAGATAGATGGCCCCTACATTTGACTCTAGAATATTTTGGTCCATAGTGGAGTTCATGGTCAACTCTTTGACTGAAATGGTGTCCAAGTCCTGTGGCTGCAATCATCAGCCCTTCATGACCACGCTTGACAGTTGTATGATGTGTTTGGTTTTCACCAAACAAGGCACTGTGCATTGTAGCTAAATGTCTTGTCTGTCCAAACGTTTAGAAGTCTAATAGCTTGTTCAGATACAACTTTGCAAGTCTAAGCTCTGCTGCCATTTTCTTTTTAAAGAGAAGATGCTTTCTCCTTACAATTCTTCCACACATTTTTCAGGGTTTTCCTAACTGTTCTGTCATCAACTTCAACATTAAACATGCTAACTGAGGCCTGTAGAGTCTGAGATGTAGCGCTTGGTTTTTTTTTTTTAGAATTTCTCTGGGGATTGCACAGTCTGGGTCATCCACTCCTGGGAAGATTTTGGCATTGTGTTAACACACCCCTGAATGCCACAAACCAGCAAAACTGCCAAAAACATCTGCTTTTATAAAGGTGGCCACACTGGCTGATGATCAGTTAATCAGGTGCATTTGATTAGCAGCACCTGGCTGCTACTTACACTCTTAATTCCTATGGAAGCAGTAAGGGTGGACTTCCTCATTCACCCAACTGCACAGAGTCCAGTGGAAACTTTCTTTTACACAGGACTGACAGTGAAAGGTGGTGTTCAAGTACCTGCTGTGCCCTGGTTGGCCTCCTCTGCCATGCCTTTGGATTGGGAGTCTTCCTTCACTTCACTCATGGTTCACTGGATGGATAAAGGGTGTATGAAACAAAACAGCATTACATTAGTTTTTTTAAATGCCAAACCACGAGTTATCAGTTTGTCCTCACGAGTTCAAAGGTCTAAACTGATGGAAATCAGTGAACAAGGGCAGGAAGCTAAAAAATACACTCCTTAAGTTTTAAAACTATCACCACATAAAAAGCAAACACATAAGTTTAAATGTGGAATGATGTAAATGTGTGTGTGTGTCGGGACATTGTCTCAGTATGTGGGACAGGGGGACAACGGATAAAAACGCTGTGGAGTCCCACATAAAGAGGGACATCTGGTCACCCTGCTGGAGGCTAACTTAAAACAGAATTTGCAGATAACCGAAGAGGAAGTCGTATGCATCGCTGCTAGAAAAGTAACTAATCTAATAACATCCGCGACATGCAAACTGTTTTTGACCCTGGTTAGATAAGCTAGCCCCATCAGGGAGAGGCCAATCTAGCAACGCAATACACTGTGATCGTGTACAAAACCCCCCACCTTCGTGTAGCTTAAAAACAACAGTGGGTTTTTCTGATTCCCAGTCCATACCAAATATCTCATCAATCACATCGCCGTGGATCACACGCTTCCTTAGCTTCTCGTGTCGCACTCTCAGATGACTGGCCCGGAGCGGAACCCTGAGCAGTGTCTTTGTTTCTGTGGACTAACCATAGCGCTGTTTAGTTCCGGACGGCATGTCTGCCCTTACATTAAAAGGGAAGTCCGGGCTGTGTGTGAACACCATGTTACGACGCATTGTTTAGTTGAAGTTTTTGGCATTGCTCAATAAAGTCGCGATTATAAATGGATTCCAGTGTTGCTGAAGAGACGCTTTCTCGCCCCGTGACACGATCGACACGGGCATCTCGTAAAGGTGAGCAGTCCGACTGTTGGGCTCATTAGGTAGCTTAGCCTCCGGAAGTAGCTGTGTGTAGCTCACTTAAAGTTCAGGGGAAAAAAAACCATTTGAATTTCTGCTTTGACTGATGTTAGCTGACTTCTCTTAGACATGAAACGTTGATAAAATAAGCCTTATGTTGAAGTTACAGATAAGAGCTCTGTGTTTGTATTTGCACCCATCAGCCATAATATTAAAACCACTGACAGAAATCAGGGAAAGGCAACATTTTATGTCTCGATTTTGGTCCAGTAAGCACAGGGCTTCAAACTGGACAACCAAATAAAAAGACGGCGCACAAAGAGCTGAAATATGTCCAGAAATTGCAGTAAGCATGACAGATGGATCTGAAATAAGCTGGGGTTCTTATCAGGGCGGGTAAAGAATTCAAATGAGTATCATATCGCGATATTTTGCGTTTCAATATTGTATCGATACAGGCGTACCAAATATCAATATCCTATTATAAAAAATACAAACTAAAAATTTAAGTACTAGAATAATAAGTTCTTTTGTTTTTTTCAATCCACCTATGTAATTTCCCTGGGATTTCACAGTCTGGGATGAATAAACTACTATTTGTCTATCTGAGCGTAGGCCATCCAGTGTAAAACCTCTACCAAATTACTAACACTGTGGCAACCCCTTAGGGAAAATACATCTGTCTGTCTAACATATATTTTCAAATTCATCACTAAGAGGCTGCATAACTTTTGCTGTACAAGCCACACTATTCAAAATACATGTAATGGTACAGCGTACCACACATTTGCATTCAGTTAAGTTGGACGAGAATCTAATAAAAATGTTTTTTGTCATTTAGGGTTTTAATTACAGTGTTGGTCAGTCTGCTAAACAATCAATTTTGCAAACATGACAAAAGTGAGAGTAACAGACTGAGAACTTTATCTAATAAGATGTTGACAGCGTTTACCTTTGGAGATATAATTTGCTGTTGAGAAAAGTTGGTAAATCACAATATATCACAGTATATTTTATTGCAAATTGTTTAAATTTGCAATAATACAGTATTATTAGTCAAATATTGTGATAATGTCATATTGTAGAGTCTCTGGTGGGATGAAGAGATTATTTGTGTGAGACAGTGTGGGATACGACATGCAAAGTATGGTTTTTGTTTATATTGGCTGACTTTCAAAAATACCACAGAATTACAGATTCAGTTTTACTGCTCCTCATGTGACAGTCTGCTTACAAAGAGGAAAATAATAGGTATAGATCAAGTTGCTTATCAAGTTACCTCATAATGCCTACTTATTTAAGCTATTAGTTATGTGTTGTGATTGTGGGATGTTTTGAAAAGCAAGTCTGATCTATAGAGGCCCCACCTCACAGCTTACAGAATCTTCTGCTCATGTCTTTTGTGCTTTTTCTTTTGGCACTGTATAGACGCCCTACACAATGCTAAGTGGACTGCTTTAATATGGCCAATTAAGTTTATAACATTCACACACTGCAATAATTGCCTTCTATAGCTTCTCAAGGGCTGAGTTTTGAGGCAACTCCCAGGGGGCCTCTGGAGAGGACCAAGAGAAAGTTAGAAAGGCCAGCTCCTGTTCCAACAGTTAATGGTACCAAAGATGGGGAGAAAGACTCTGAAGATGAAGGTAAGTTGCTGCAGTATTTGCCTTGACAATACCAGGTAACTCTTAGACACTGCTGTTCAAGCCACTGGAAACAACTGTGTATTTTATTTGTTTTCTAGCAGAGTCCCCTAACAAGAAGAACCGACAGGATGATAAAGGAGCAGTTGGTGGAGAAGGGGATAAAAGTGAGATGGATGTTGAAGAACCTACTGGGGACATGCAGAAAGATGAAGACCAAGAAATGGCTATTGGACAGGATTCCTTTAATGGCTTTGATGTCCAAAAAATATGCAAAGGTTAGGGCTGCAACTAGTGATTCATCATTATTAAATAAGTAATTAAAATTCATTTAATTTTTTTTATTAAATAAATAATTCAACCAAAACATTGGGAGGCTGTGTGAAGTGAAATTAAAGGATTTGCAAGTTACTGAACTACAAAGTACAAAGACAAACAGCTAGGACAAAGAAATGTTATTGTTCAACAAATGACAAATTATTATATAATTTTAGACTAATGAACTATTAAAATTATGGTGACTACATTGTGTGTCAGTTGACTTTAAAGATGATTAATTGTTCAGTAGTAGTCAGTTACATGTCTGTCAAATAACCAAATTATTTTATGTTCTAATTTTCTTAAAACATTTTAAAGCTTATTAGACTAGCACCAGATGTGATCACAGGCCTTTTGACACTTTTATTGAAATGAAAACTTTTGCCTTTGTGAAACAGGTGCTCTTGGCAGTGTGAATTTATCGCCCCGTGTAGTGCTTGGTGAACGCTGCAGAAACAGTCTCAGCGTGAATGAAGATCCAGACATGATGAAACCCAAGAAAGGTAGAAAATGCTTCTTTGGCTTTCAGAGTAATGCAGCAAAGAATGATAAGTTGGTTGACCTAACGTGGTTTTTCTAGATTTAGCAAAACCAGCAGCTAAAGCATCTGCGTACATTACCAAGTCTGCAACACAAATCAGATTACCAGTGAACAGACATGATGAGCCAGTCTTCTTAAAGACCAGCATATCAGAGTACAGGAGGACAATGGAGCACAAAGCCAAGAGCACTGGTAATGTACTGTAGACATTTTTATAGACAAGTTTTAGTCTGGAAAGTTGCTTTGAGTACCTGTTGAATCAATGTTGACTTCTGAAAAGATTTGTACTTTTGTAAATTCAGTCTCATCTTTAGATAAAGCCAGTGTTAACCACTTTGTCCCAAGCACATATG
Organism: Etroplus canarensis; assembly: GCA_015106775.1. NCBI lineage: Eukaryota > Metazoa > Chordata > Actinopteri > Cichliformes > Cichlidae > Etroplus > Etroplus canarensis. Next base: position 21,023 of record VUQH01015874.1, on the reverse strand, counting down.
TACGGCCACGTGTAAATAACATTCCAAGAAAAGAGACTGTTCATCCCCAAAAATCAGGTATTGCAGCTTCAACTAAAATTTACACTCCTTTGCAAAACCTAATATAGTGCTGACATTTTTTTAAATTACTGTAATGTTTTCTTTTCTAGAAAACATACAGAAAACTGTTGTTACCAAGACACACCCTAGAAGTTCCTCTAGAGGTAAGCCATAGTCATGTTAAATACATTATCTTATCTACCTAAAGATACTTTCCCCTCATTATTTCTTGTGCTTCATATGGTTTTGTGCACTTTCAGGATTCACATGGTGTTGGTGGGGTTTGGTTCTCCTGGTGCTGTTTATATCTGCCCCCTTGCTGACATACAAGATCCTCACTTTACTCCAAAATACAGCAAATGGTGGAGGGCATCCATACAGGCCTGTGAAGCCAGAAAAGTTTACTGATCACTTGTCTCTTCTTGAGACCCAGTTCCCCAGTCAACGGCCTGAGTTGTGGAAGAGGATCAAAATTCACCTGGAGAAGCACCTTAAAACAGCTCATCCCACAGAGCCAGTCAGTCTTATCTTCACTGCAGTCCAAAAGGCTGAGAGGACACTGCATTGCCTGGCTCAGGGGTTGGCCGCCTCCTTCTCTTCTGCCCTTAATGCCTCTTTCATCCACATTGATGGAACAAGTAAAGCAGGCCAGGACAGTGACCAGGTCAAAATGGACATTGACAGGAATTTGCAGAGGGCTTTTGAGGGAGACAAACCTGTAGCTATCATACATCGCTTCGAAGAGCTCCCTCCAGGCTCCACCCTCATTTTCTACCGCTACTGTGACCATGAGAACGCAGCATACAAGCAGGTGTTCTTGTTGTTTACTGTGCTGCTGCCTCAAGATGAGCTGACGGAAAAGCAGAGTTTGAAGGAGGTGGAGGAGATGGTGCAAGACTATGTCAAGGAAAGGCTCGTGGGCTCCACCAGCCAAGCTGCCTTTGATATAATGGATTCCGACAAGTTTAGTGGACTGTGGAGTCGCATCTCCCATTTAATCCTGCCTGTGGTGTCTGAGGTGGAAGTAGAACAGAAAGGATGCTAATGAAACCAACTGGAATCACAGAAGAAATCTGGGTACCAGACAGGACCTGATTCTTCTTTGCACTGTGCAAAGAGCTATGACAAAGAAGTAACGTGCTGTGATATCTAACATATGGATTTGATTTAAAATGTTTCAAAATTGTGCTATCATTCTCACTCTTTTAAAGATGAGAATCTACTGAAGTTGAAGTCAACTGCATATGATTCAAATCAGTTCAAATCAAATTTAACTCCATACAAGATTAAACACAGTTTTTACTTTCGCATCCGTGTACAGACTTTGCATCAAGAGGTTACAGTGTAGCCACTTATCAGGTATGTCAACTTTTTCTCCCTCGTGCATACGATCAGTCAAAATAGCTCAATCAAGCAATCCATTGATTGATTTGTTTTGTGTCCTAAGTCAAAGTCTGTAGCATTGTTAAGTATATTCATAATGCATTGCCCATCTTTTCCTTGTCATCATCTTCCTTATTTGGAACAAAAAAAAAGTTTTGTTCTCTGTGAACGTTTTAGTTTTAACGTGAAAATTCATATTTCATGTTTTATTCTGCTCTCTACAACAACAGTATCACTTCATATAAATCTGATATTTTTGTGCTGAAAATGTTTGGTTTTGCTGTAAGTATCCATGTTATTGAGTACTGGCTTTTATTACGCTAAATATTTAATATTCATTGTTTTTCTTGGAATGTATATTGTGTCATGTTTCCTGAATTGAGATATTTTTGATAGCTGTGTACATATATGTATTTGAAATTAAATGATCTGTTTTTCTGCTTGTCTAGAAACCAATGAAAATGTTGTCACTTAAAAACCTGCAGGTTCTCAATTTGATTTGCATTTGTAAAAAGAAAAAAAAAATTTTGAAAAAATTTTAGTCAGCTCATCCTAGAATGTGCCTTAAACATGTATGAAGATTACACTGTATTTAAAAGTATCAAAACGCTCAGCACTCATGTAATACTAGATTGTGACAGGATCAGAACCAGTTTGTGTTAAATTCTTTTGTGTTTTTTACAGTGATTTAACTCATTCCTCTTGTCACTCTGAAATTGATTTTGTTTTGCTTACAAGCCCCTGAATATTATCAATAAAGATTATTTTGATACCTGTAAGATTTAATCGTCTAACACCTGGTTCATCTTAAAAAGTCAGAAGTCTACGGCCACAAAATCAACAAACATAGAATATAACTTGTTTTGTTGATTAAAGGTTAAAGTACCCATCTCTGAAACCAAGAATTTAGACCTTATCAACACAAGAAGTAAATAATTTACCAAGCTGGAGTTATAACTCACTTCATAAGAAACTTGACTATTTACAGATAAAAAGTACACGTGATGATTGATTTACAGCTTACTTATTTAACATTACAATTTCATTTGAAACCAACTGTTTACCGTACTTTTTTTAAAACAAGTATTCCAGGAAAGATGAACATAAAGCTGCAAATAAGGAAGTTTAAACAAGTTTAATCATTTGCTAAGCACATGTGCTTCTGTATCTTAACAATTAAATGATTGGACGAGTCAGCAAATGGCCCAGAAACATAATTGGTTGCACACCAACACAATATCTGTTTTGATCTTAAAGCCAATTGTCCCCAAAGAAGACCATTTTACCTTAGTAGATTTGCTGATATTGCAACAACAGGCTGAATCATGAGGTTGACAGCCTGACTCAGACTTTGATCTAGTTACAGTATGTGTTGTATTTTCATCTGACTACCTGAGATATATCTCTAAAAACTTGCAATTATGCTCCACGTTTGATATAATCTTTACACCTCTTACGTTTGTGAATAGTCTACCTAATTTAAATGATGTTTCTAAGTTTTAGATTCAACACAGTTAATCATTGTAATTATAGGCAAAATACGAAACTAGATAGCATACACAGTAGGAATAAAGTGTGTGTGCGTACACCTAAAACAACCAGACTGGTTGGCTACACTGTACACAGTGTAACAGTGGTAAACATCGCAAATATTTCCCAAACACTTCACACATGCAGTTTGTTAAGGAGAAATTTGACCTAGTTTTGTGAGCCTTAGAAAATAAAAAACTGGCTGTGTAGTATACTAAAACAATGTTGTGTCTGGTTAGTCTACCTGGTGTGTTAACAAGACATTCAAGAAATCAGACATTCTAGCATTTAGAATTTAGGTGACTTTGGTCTTATCAGCATGTGCAGTATTTATATTAAATGAGGCATTAGGAGGTAAGCACAGTCTCATATGATGATTTTGTTTGAATAACTTCTTAGTAAAAACACAGATTGATTGTGTACCACTGAAATCCAATTGCAAATCAAACATATCACATGTTTTCATAGACCTGGGTGCACAGCACTAACTTTTCTGACAATTAAATAGGCCAATAATGACAGCTACAGAAAAAAAAAAGGTTCCAATGATGAAAATTACAGAGGCAGTAACAACGATCAATCTGGCAACTCTGAGGCTCTTCTAAAAATCAGAAAAACAGACAGGAGCTTAAATCATTTTTGTGATTTGTTATAATCCAAATATTTACTATAACAATACAAAGTATACAGGCTCTCACCTTTCTGCTTTGTTTTCTGGTTTGTTTACTTTTTTGTAAACTCTCTGTAACAGAAAATTAGCAATATTTAAACTCATAAGAATCCATATTGTGTTTCTAGTGTTATATTCAGACCGGTACAAGGCATTCACCTGTTTTTGAAATGCTCTGTACAAAAACAAAAATTAAATGAAGGAAAGCCCATGCTGCGAAAGCGATCATCACTTTCAGTAGCCAAGACTCTCTCACGTTCTTTCTGCAGTCATCATTCTTCCAAATGCCAACAAATATGACAGCAACTGGGTGCAGAACAAATGTGGAAATAAAATCAGAACAAGATACAGGCAATGGTAACCATCTGCAGAGGAGGGTCTAGCTCTAATTTTCGTCTGTTGTTATAAAGCAATAGCTTGACATATTGGGAAATGTACTCAATATGTATGCATTTTTTTCCATAGTTAGATGAGAAGATCTATACCACTCTCATTTCTGCTAAATAACATCTATAGCCTGCAGCTGAAAACAAAAGACTGACAGCAGAAGTGATTGTCTTGGATGGTTTGATACAAAGGGTTGTTCCATGTCCATGTTAGTTCAGGGGATAGGGATGAAGGAAGTTTTTTCTCTCTCTTTTTTGAGAGTTAATTTTAAATTCTCATTATCAAGAAAACTATTTGAGCTAGGTCCTTCAAATTTTTTTAGGGTAAAGCTCTGGTACTGTGGCTCTATAGATATGGACTCTCAGGAGTGTAGCTGAAGTTAACATAGAATGATGCATGCTTGAAATCATCAAATATTTGGATGTCTGATCTTTGACAGCAGATTCGGGGGCCTGTAGAAACAACAATTTGCCTGTAAGGAACTGATATTTTGTTTACAGCTATAGTCTTCAAAAAAGAAGTGAATGGTTTCATAGACATTAAAGTTTGAATATGGAAAAGAAATACATTTTCACCAAACTTCAGTATAATATTCTTCAGATATGACACCATGTACCCCATCAGCTTTGTTTGTCTTTTTTTGAGCAAGTTTCTGTTAATTTTATATTCTAAATCTGTGATACTCATAGTCATATTTATGTAAATCAGCCAAAGATTAGCAGAGCAGAGCAAGATGTTTCATTCAATTTATGGACCTTCACGGCCCAGCAATAAGGTTCCTTCTTTTTTTGCCAATAAGAGAGTATGTGTGCTCGATTGGCATTCGAATAATGAAGATATGTTTAAATAGAACTTGTTTTATTGACTTTGATGACACAATCTGTGCAGGTAACAGAACTTATACATTCACTTGCTTGGGAATGAAAAATAATCATTGGTGTTGAAATTACAGTTTCTCTAACATATTTCATTTCAGCTTATTGGATGTGCATCATTGATGAGGTGATTGTTGATTAAAAAAATACATCTTTGACATTTTTTGAACATCAATATCTATGGAGAGGAACATGAAGCTGCAAATAGGGAAGTTTCAACAAGTTGTGTGATTGGGACAATTTTTAAATATTTGTAACATTCACACAACAAACTGGTGAGCTGTTTTTTCCCCACGTCTCTATGGTCTTTATAGTAAGCTAATCTACCCAATTGCTGGCTGTAGATGTGAGAGTGGTATCAATTTTCTCTCTTAGACAAAAATCATAAAATTAAAACATTTTCAAAAAGGCCAAACTCTTAATTTAATCAAATTCAACAATAATGTCTTTTCATGGAGTGAAATGAATACAGTTTAATTTAAAATCAGATGATTTTTCTTACTTGTTAAAATCTCATGGGTAGCAAAACACAGTTTGACAGCAAGATCCCGGATCTTCTTTCTTAAAGAGAGCAAACCAGAAACAAAAATCACTGTGCAAAAAGTTCTGATGAACTTAAAAGTTCATGAACATATTTAGGCAAAGGTAGTGGAGTTACACTTACCTTTCTTCGCTACATCCAATTGTCAGAGACACAACGACCACTTCTATGAAATCAATGGATATCATCACCAACACAAGAGCAATGAAAGTGACCTAAACACATGCATATACACACACATCAAAAATAGCTTAATTTAGAAAAACTGATCTTGATATAGAGAAGTGTTTTACTCCACTAAATTTTACTCACCTGAAAAGAATCACCAGTAACATACAAGATCAAACATGATATTTCAATAGTGGCGCAAAGCACGCTGCCCACAATCTCTGACACCTACAAAAGAAACAAGATGCATTCTATATTATCTTAATAAACCTGGATAGCGTGGTGACAGGCAAATAGCGCTATGACAGCTTTGATATGCCCCAGAACCCCATGGCCATGGAAAAGCTATTAAGAAAATGGATGAATGGAAAACTGAATAACTGGTGTTGATTTAGTGTTTTAAAGGCACATACATTATAAAAGAAGACAGTGTTTTATGTGGTCTTATAGCACTTTGAAGTGGACACCCAATATTATTATCACCATATTAGTATGTGATGAAATGTTAATTGTCTGAAGCTCACCTTCTGTTGCTGAGTTACGGCATTAAATAATGACCAAAAAATCATTTTTGCAGAATATTATCACTGTGACACTAAAGCTGACCTGTGACCTTTTGAGTAGATTTGGACAGTTATGTAATATCTTCGAGGAATGTGAGCTTATTGTGACCTTGACCTCTGACCAACAGTCACTCAGGTTATCTTTGAGTCCATGTGAGCATTTGTGCCAAATTATAAGGAATATAAGGAATTCCCCCAAAGTGGCCATGATATATTACAATCATGAGTTAAGAACAGATATGAAAATAATTTTAGCTACTACTGTGTTGTGAACTAGTTCAGAAGCAGAGCCAAAATGCAGACGTTTGAGCAATAAACAAGCTTTTAACTGATAGCTTCAGTCCAGAAAAAGCAATAAAGAATAATGCAGGAAAAAAAACTACAAGAAAACAGAAACTTACTAGGTGAACATTGGAGGGATGAATAAATAATCTAAGAGCTACAATGAAGACAGGATACATGGAAGGGTGATTGGCATTTAAACACATATGGGTAACTAGACACATCTGGACCTAATCTAGACACAGGGGAAGTAAAACTCATAAAACAACATACAGTGAAACCAGTTCAAAAAATGAAACAAGAAATGCACAAACCATTACTGAAATATGGAAACAAAGTGTGAAACTAAACAACACGTGAAAGACTAACTCTGGGGGCAACACAGAAAGATTACACTCAGAGGACTAATCAAACTCCAGAAACACCAACCCCAGAACTATGCCCAGGAAGTTAAACACAACAACTAAAGGCTCAAGATATGAGTGTAAATCAAAACCTCAGATGATAAGCAAAAAAAAAACTTTAAACATGAACAGTAGCTAGATGTTTAAAATAGCAAAAACAAAACTCAAAATATCCAAGTAATAATGGGAACCAATAGGAAAACTTAATGTTAAACAGAAGCTAGAAATAATAATGAAACCAAAATACCAAATAATACACCATAATACAAAACTCAGAATCCTGGGACAAAAGCCATGGACCATGACAGTAATGTATGAATCCTGGCCAAAACAGAAAATTGAAGTGACTATATTTAATGCAATAAAAGTTCTTCTAAATTTTAATATACTCAAAAATGTTTATGTATTTTTTTAATTCTGAAATTACACAGTTTTTTCTCAATAACAGGGTCTATCATTCCACTGCTAGGTTTCCAACTACCTACATACATAAAGAATTCATACAAAGGAATGCAAATATGCAGAATAAGAACATATTAAAACTGCAACCACAATCATCTCCTAACTCTTACCTGATTTAAATGATGATGAAAAAGCTCACTGTCTAGTAGGACCGGGACTATAATGGATATTGCCTAAGGAGAGATACAGTGAGAAAGCAGTTAATCTTGTTGTTTTTAGGTGGGACGGCACAGCATTTAATATGACATGAGTCACACATTAAATGACATGTTACCTACCATTTTTACTTCCAGCAAAACACAGTCAAAACATATCAGTGCAATACCTGCTCGCTGAAAGTAAATCAAAGAAAAATGTGAGCAGTTTTGTAGAGAAAAGTGTTTTATTATAAATAAGTCAAGATTTTACAAAATCAAATTCACCTGTAATTTCTCCTTTGAAGGACTTAGTTCTGTTGCAGTGCATGGTTCTGTTGTAGTGTGTGGTTCTGTTGCAGTGTGTGGTTCTGTTGCAGCACTCGGTTCTGTTGTAGTACTTGATTCTGTTGTAGTGCTTGATTCTGTTGTAGTGCTTGGTTCTGGAGGGGTGGTGTATTGAGGTAAAGTGACACTGACTGTCACACCTGTCCAGAACCTTGAATAATCCTGCAAAAATGTGGCTCTGAAATATATTAGACAGGAATTAATGCTGAGGTAAATCATTTTGCCTTGCATTGTAAATTATATAAATCTAGAGCATGTCAGTTTTGTTTTTTTCATTTTTTTGAGATTGGAGATTAGCCAAAGTATATCAGTAATTTTAAAGTCACCTAAACTCGATGTCTTGCTCTGGTCCAGTTGCAGTCCAGTTAACTTGGATCTTATTCTTGTTGTGGTTCAATGTTTGACTGACAGCTGAGGCCTGAAAAGAGTGACAAAACCCAAGCAAGTTTCACATCCTAAAAAAAGTTTAAAAAAATAATCACATCCTGTCCAATCTAATAAAGATGAAATGAGATGAATACTTACAGGTGACCCACCACATGACAGGAGTCGAGTCTGATCAGGCTGAAGTAGGACAAATTTTCCAGTTCGGCGCTTTTCATTTGCAAGCTCTCGAGCCTCTAACATAAATCCCTGAAACCATCTGGAGTCCTTGCTTATGAGGGAAACTTGAAAATTGTTTCAAAATTCATCCAAGCAAAGATTCAGGGGCAGAAAATGAAGAGAAATTGGAATACTTTGGCAAAATATGCAAATAACAAATGCAAGATTGAGATAAGCAAGTTTTCAGAAAAAGTACAATATTATCTGTACCTGTGACAGGCTCTCCGGGATTGATGCTACTATCATGTACAACCATAAAGGGAGATTCAGTGGTTTGAGGAGCATAATAGTTCTGATCAAAGTCCTGATGAAGAGGTAACATTGAGTCACATGCTTCTTGGAAGTTACCACCTGAATACCCATGCAACTTTAAGATGAAGTTAAGACCAATTAGAATCCACATCCACATCTGTAAATTGAGTGTCATAGTGTCAGCCAAATGATACATTGATACGCTAAATATCTGTTTAATACAGCAAGTATTCAAACACATTTTTGTTGTTTTGCAGCCTGTAGGCTTTTGCTTCAATGATGTTTGATTATCAGTGTGTTGTGACTCATGAATTTGCAATTTTTGAGCAGTGCAGCAGGACAGCAGAAGTACAGCATCTTTTCAGATGCTGAGAATGCTGAAATGCTTTTTTCAAACACTGTTGCAATTTTGAAGATAACGCTCCTGTGAACCCTGCTGTAGATTCAGAAATGTAGGCAAGCCTGCAAGCTCAGTTTGAGCTGACTTTCAAAACACAGAGGTGGCTGAGAGAGGAAAGGGGACTGATGATAGGGAGATAAAAGCTGCAGCAAAATAAAACACTCATGTAAATAAGGCCAGCAGCAGCTTTTCTTTTGATGCTAAGTGTGAAGGCTGGGACAAAGAGAACCCATTTCCTGTCACAGATTATCACTTTCTCAAACCTATTTACCATAACTGCATCAATCCTATATTTTGTGTATTAAATGTAAATAAGTACACAGAGAATTTTCTGTTATTGTTCTTTGGTTCTCCGTCTTTGCAGGGGGAGTTGGGATGAACCTGACAACTGCTGTCACTGTCATTTTTGAGGATGACTTCAACCCTCAAAATGACATGCAGCCTGCTGCATGCAGCCATCGGATTGGTCAGAACAGGTGAAGCACATGAGAAATTATTCTAAACAGGCTGCAATATTTAAACAAGATTTCATATATTAGTCAAAGGGATGTGCAACATTTAGAGTACAACTGTGAAAACTGCTACTTGGTGTCCTCTTTTTATACAACCATAGAGGGAGATTCAGTGGTTTGAGGAGCCTACATTTCTGGATTTATGTCAGTATCAAGAGGTAACATGCTTCTGGGAAGTCACCATCTGAATACCTATGCAACTTTAAGATGAAGTTAAGATCAATTAGAATCCACATCCACATCTGTAAAATGAGTGTCATGGTGTCAGCCAAATGACACACTGGTACCCTAAATATCCCTTAATACAGCAAGTATTCACACACATTTTTGGTGTTTTGCTGTGTGTAGGCTTTTAAGTGGCAGATTAAACTGAAAGCTTTTGCTTTAATGATGTCCGAGTATCACTGTATTGTGGTTCATTTGAACAGTGCAGCAGGACAACAGACCTACAGTCGTCACACAGTTGGATGTAAACACTCTTAGGTTAAAGGTTAAAGATTTTTAACTTAATAACCACTGTTTGATTACAAATGCAGTTTTGAGTATATCACCAGCATATGGAAATATAGCTGAATTTCTTTAGGAAACCTATAAGAAAGAAGCAAGAAATTTTAGAGAGCTCTCAGTTTTCCATTAAACTATAAATTCTTTCAAGAGTTTCTTGGCAGTTATTAAATACATACAATGTGAAAAAAGAAAGTATTTGAAAAAATAACTGGTTTCTCTTACCTTAAAGTATTTTTATGCTTCACCCAGTATCATGAACAAAAAGTTAGGAGGCCACAGTACAACCTGAGGATCTCAGTAGACCACAGAAAAATAACTCCCTTTAAAAGCGCTATAAGGAAAAATGGAACAAACATCCTGAATGTTCTCCTCCCCTCCACACTCAGGTATGTGTGCTAGTGGGCGGTGTAACAGCTCAGATTGAGTAAGTTGGACAAGGCAGTAGAAATACTCACGTGAACCCACCCAAATGCAGAGATAAAATAAAAAAAACAAAATACTGTTTCCATTTACCTTTGATAAGACTTATATCTTGAATTATTTTCATAGGTCGTTGGTTCCTAAAAATTCCTTGTTTGCTCCAGGCTTTATTGAGAGAAGGAAATGTGATCTTCATTTATATAGTGCGTCTGTGTGTGCCAACCACCATATCTCCATGTCAATAAATCTGTTTCAGGGAACATATTTACTCTTATCAGTAAGACTTCAGACTTATACTAAGTAAAGTTATTCAGACAGCCCCAGGAACTTAATTTCTGAACTATAATTGACCCAACCAGTCTAGAGTCCATTAAATGTGTTATTGCACTACAATCTATGATATCATAGGGAACCAGATCTTAATGAATATATTGTCTTAATGAATATACTGTCAGTGTGTCAGGAAAATATGAGTCAGCCACACCGCAAATCTATCAATGCCATAGTTAATCATAAATAAGTTGGAAACAAAGTTCTTTGAGCCATACCTCCAATCACAATAAGCTAAAGCAAATTAATAAGGACACAAAATAAAAATGTATTCTCTGTGTTCCTTTGAAAGATAAAATACTGTATGTTATGAATGTTCTTTTAGAATATCTCAGATAAACAATGTGGTGTTTTTAGGATTATAACAATATTTAGCATAGCACATATAATGGCACTGTTGCTCTTTCTGTTTTCCCTTTAGAGAGCCACAGTCGATCACCTGCTTCCATCTCACCCTATCCCTTGTATCCTCTTCTGTCATACCTACCCTCTTCATGTGCTCCATCCATGAACCTCCTCTGTCGTCTTCCTCTTTTCTTCCTGCCTGGCAACTCCATCTTCAACATATGTTGTCAAGTATATCCACCATTCCCACTTCAACCTTTCCTCTCTGACTTCATCTCTAAACTGTTCAACCTGAGCTGTCCCCTGATGTACTCATTTCTAATCTGGTCTATCCTGGTCATTCCCAGTGAAAATCTCAGCATCTTCAACTCTGCCACCTCCAGCTCAGCCTCTTGTCTTTGTGTCAGTAAGATTTTCACCAAATCATACATCATATCGGATCTAGGTCTCACTATCGTCTTGTAAACCTTCCCTTTCACTCTTGCTGCTATCCTCCTGTCACCTGTCTCCACCCATTCCATCCCACCTGCACTCTCTTCTTTACCTCTCTTGGGATCTGCCCGTTGCTTTGGATGGCTGACCCCAGGTATTTAAACTCATCCACCTTTATTACCTCTAGACCTTTCATCTTCACCATTCCACCTGCCTAACTCTCATTTACATACATGTATTCTGTCTTGCTTCTACTGACATTCATTCTCCTTCTCTCCAGTGCATACCCCCACTTCTCCAAGCTCTCCTCCATCTGCTCCCTGCTTTCACTATAGATTACCATGTTGTCTGCAAACATCACAGTCCAAAGAGACTCCAGCCTGACCTCATCTGTTTACCTGTTCATCATCATTGCAAACAAGGAGGGGCTCAGAGCTGATCCCTGATGTAATCCCACCCACACCTTGAACCCGTCTGCCATTCCTACCACACACCTCACCACTGTCACACTGTCCTCATACATACTGTACCATCCTCATATACTTCTCTGCCACTATTGATTTCCTCATGCAAATTCCACAGTTCCTCTCTTGGCACCCTATCATATGCTTTCACTAGATCCACAAAGACACAGTGCAACTCGTTCTGGCCTTCTCTGTGCTTCTCCATCAACACTTTCAAAGCAAACATTGCATTTGCAGTACTCTTTTTTGGCATTAAGCCATACTACTGATCACTGTTTATCACCTCTTCCTAATTTAGCTTCAACAACTCTTACCCATATCTTCATGGTACGGCTGATCAGTTTATACCTCTGTAGTTTCTGCAGCTCTGCACATCATCCTTGTTCTTAAACATCAGTACTACCTCACTTCTTCTCCATTCATCAGGCATCCTCTCCAGGAGTGTGTTAAAGAGTCCACCACCTTCTCTCCTAGGCATCTCCATACCTCGACAAGTATATCGTCTGGACTGACTGCCTTTCCTCTCTCCCTCCTCTTCATTGCTGTCCTCACTAATACTCCGCACTTCCTGATTCACCATCTTTCATCCAACCACCTCTTTCATTTTCTTCATTCATCAGCTCCTCAAAGTACTGCTTCCATTTTATCAACATACTCTTTTCACTTGTAAGAACATCTCCAGCTCCATCCTTAACCACCCTAACTTGCTGCATATCTTTTCCAGGATGGTTTCTCTGTCTAGCCAATCGATATAAATCCTTCTCTCCTTCCTTAGTGTTCAGCCTTTCATTCACCTCACTATAAGCCTTTTCCTTTGCCACCTCTCTTTGTGTTCCTCGACTTTCAGCACTCCGGTCCTGCTTTCTTTATCTAACTGACTATCCCACTTTTGCTTTTTTATTTTGTAGTAGAACATGATTAGATGGCCATAGCAAAAAGAAATTTTATTTTGTTTGTGTTCAAAGTATTGAACTGAATTGTTTCATACACTTTTGGACAGATTATTTCAGCATTAATGATCTTAATAATGATTTCACCATGTTAAATAAGTATAATAATGATGATTCTTGGTCAGCCCAGTTTCTCTGCAAAGGGCGTGTCCAGATTTATAGTAAAAGCTGAAGGTTTAAATGCAATGCTTCATGTCACCTGAAGATGGTCCACTACACACAAAACGATCATTGAACAGCAAACAGTATAAAACTACCTATAAGTTTACATTAAATGACCAAAGTTTTATTTATTAAGTATTACAAATATAAAGGAATGTCACACCAGCATGTATTTTACTTGTCTTTAATAAGGTACAAATCTACAGCTGAAAATGCACGTTAATGCTTGAGAATATAGTGAAATACCAACCATTTGATAGAGAATTATATATAAAAATATATTTTGACAGTTAATTTTGTGAATATCGTGAAATATCTATCCTTGATCAAATGATGGATATTGATGGATAATTATCAACCATTTGATAGAGGCTAATAAAGAAAAATGCATATTTGCTGTGAATAAAGTGAACTACTAACTAACCAGCTGCAACTTTCTGTTACTGTATTTAGCTGTTCTAATGACACATTGCATGGAATCATAGTTACAGTAAGATAGTCATTGAATATATTTTACTTTAAATAAATGTATGTAACAATACAAATGACATATTTTGATCAAGATTTAACACAGACTCACGCAAACAAATCAAAAAACGGACATAAATGTTTTTTTTCTTCCCCAAAACACACTAGACTTTAAAAACAGCTACACTGCAATACAAGAAGATGAATAAGTTGCTAGTACAATGATCCACGTGAGATGAGATTTTGCATTCTAACCTGCTGATCGTCGACTGGACTTTGGCGTTTGAAGACTCCATGCAGCATTGACTTTAAATGGCTCCTAAACTTCACACCAACGAAAGCATAAAAGACTGGGTTCAGGCAGCAGTGTGAGAAAGCAACGAGCCGACACACGTGAAATGCATAGTCAAGATGTTTGCTTGTAACGCACGCACTTAATTCTGCTACAGAATAAGCACCCAAGACCCTCAAAAAAATCACAACATTGTATGGCACCCAGCCAATGAAGAACACAGCCACGATGCAGAAGACCAACCTGACTGCTCTGCTCTTCGTGTGAGATCTCGTTTTTCTGATTTTTCCCAGTATTTGAATATAGCAGAAAGCCATCACTACAAACGCGATTAAAAAGAAAAAAATCTGTTGGACATTACCAAGAGTTGCCCACCATATATCACTATATTCACAGCCCAGTGTTGTCTTATCCTTGTGGTGGACATCGATGATGGAGCTAAAGAGTAGGGAGGGTACGGCAGCTGCAGTGCTGATGATCCACACCAGAACAGACAGAAACACTCCGATGGAGTGTTTTGGCGTGCTCAGGTCAGAGAGAGGACGGACCACAGCCAGATACCTGTAGATGGTCATGATGGTCAGGAAGAGGATGCTGCTGTAAAATCCAGTGAAAAAGACAAAAGTCACAATTTTGCAGGTGCTTTCAGTAAATAACCATCCCTGCATGTGGTAAATGGCCCAGAAGGGAAGACCGGCAGTGAAAATGAGGTCAGAGATGGCCAAGTTGAGAATGAAAATGTTGGTTAGAGATTTAAGGTTTTCATACAGAGCCAGGATTACAAGGACAAGGATGTTTCCGGTCAGGCTCAGGGTGATCACAACAGAGAAGAAAGCTGGAGTGACAATGGATCCAAATTTCACCACTTCACCCTTTTCACAGACTTCATCTCCATAGTCATCGTCATAGGTGAAATTTCCAATTTCCATTTTTCTTAATCTAGAACACAGAAAATAAATGTAAGATTAGTCTGTGGATTTAGTGATATGTTATACTGGATTTATTTTTTATGAGTGCAAAACAGTAAACAGTATTGTAAAAATAAAAATAACCTACCTCCTGCTTGATGGGCTTGATAGGTTGCTGGACGAGAGGTTTTACATCTGAGCTTAAAAAAGGAAGCCTTAATAAAGTCGTCACAGTTTTCTGTTCCTAGTTCTGATCTTTTTACCAAACCTGCTTTAGTCACACAGCTTGGATCATTTGGTCGCGCAATTTGTTCTGCACATTTATGCGGAAGGAAATTTGTCAGCTTTATTGAAATATCTCATTAGGTAAAGAAGTCAGAATAAATCAGGATGTCTTTTTAGATTTTAAGCTGCTTAGTTTAAAAAGTGAATGATATCAGTATATAACACTATTAAAGTTGAAGGTTTATGTTTCACCTCAAGGCCAACTTACTAAATTTCTTGTAGAAATGTTTTTTATATTAACAGCCTTGGAAAATTATCTTTAAATATCTAAACAACAATGTAAAGTTTCAATGTCAAGTTGTATATTGTTCTAGATATACAGAATAAACTATGTTCAGACAAGCCCAAATAATCATCATTGCTACACACTGACAGAAGTACTGAAAAGTAAATACAATGTGTTTTTGCACTTTAGAGGAACCAACATTTTAAGAAATGAGAATATCACTTTACTGTTCACTTCACTTTCATTTTAATATTCAGGCCTTTGTAGTAAACATATTTTCCTCCAGTTTATACTCTTATATGGGTCAACCAACACGAAATCTGGCTCTTGCATTTTCCCGTAATGCAAACACTGGCACATTTTTGCTAGACCTTGGTAAAGGCTCTTTTTTTTGAGCCATCCAGTCCACTGTTTGTAAGGCATGGTTTTAGAGCCATGTGCAACAATGAGAACAGAGATTTAAACAATTATTTCAAACTTCACAATGCTCCTCCTGAGCAAGGCAAAATGTATTGTTCACAGGCGTAAATAAAGAGACAAACTGAAAAGAGAACCTTCAGAGAACCTTTTTGGTCAGTTATTTTAAAATCACAAACATTTCCATTTATAAGTTCAAATAATGATGAAAAAATCCCAAATTCGATGTTATGACTTCTGTTCTCTGTTACACTGTACTATTAACAATAGATGCAATGTTTATTTTGTGAGTGTTGATGGAATAGAGGAGAAGGAGTTGCACTTGGTTTTTGTAAATCTAGAGAAAGCATATGATAGAGTGTCAAGAGAGGAACTGTGGTACTGTATGAAGAAGTTATAAGTGGCAGAGAAGTATGTGAGGATGGAGCAGGAAGGGGCTCAGTGGTTAACACTGTTGCCTCACAGCAAGAGGGTTCTGGGTTCAAACTCTGGAAGGGCCTTTCTGTGTTTGCATGTTCTCCCCGTGCTTGTGCAGGTTTTCTCCAGGAGCTCCCGTTTCTAGGGTGATGCTGTCTGTCAGCACACACCCCTCCAAAAACACCCATGTTAGGTTAAGTGGTGAGACACTTAATAAAGTATTCTGATTCTGATCCTAATCCATATGGAGAAGAGCTTGGACAGATGGAGGATTCATGGGAAAGAAGAGAAATGACAGTAAAAGCAAGACAAACAATACATCTAAAGGGAGAAGAATAATTGAGCTCTCAGTTTAAAATATTTGGAATGTCCCTTTAAGTCATGAACCCGCACGAAATGCTTCATTCTTCGCAGCTTCACTTTACCCTTCAGTACAAATGCAACTTGTTGTAGAGTAAAACTTACTAGCCTGTTGTTGTAATGTTTATATCACCTGCTGCTACAAAATCTGACATAGTTAGTTAGGTTTGAATCCCGTTGACAAATCCACAAAGTAGGACAATAGTTTAGATAAGTCACATGACCACACTGTTTACTCTGCTACGACAGCCAACCTACGCAGTATCTATGTCCCGCCTATCAGCCCTACAGTCATTGGTCCGGAGGCTGAATGTCGCTTTCTAAGTGGGAGGTTCTCCTGTCAATCGCGATACTTCCAGCAAGTTTGTGTGGACGCGTGAAATGTTCCGACTTGGTTGTTATGGCTTTGGCTCATACCTCTAAAAGTATGTCAAAGTAATCGTTCCTTTGTTCTTTTTTCATGAGAAAGTGTCTAGAAACACGTCAGATTATTGAAGTTATCTTGTCTTGCTGATGTCTCGGTTATATTCAGCATGTCTGTTAACTGTGTCAAAGCTAAAATAACGTCACCGAGATAGCTGCATAATCACAAAAGGACGTGTTTGGAAGCTTCAGCTGTGTGTCCCAGTGTATTTTTCTTAGCTTTTAGAGATTTAGTTAGAAGTCTAACATCGAAACATAACGTAAACATGGATTGCACTACAAACGCTTGAGTGTTGGCATGTTAATGCAGTTTGTTTTACATGTCCGTTTACAATAAGGCCTCATTTATCATGTATTAGTCATACACGATACTTCTTTCAAGCACAGCGTCGAATACCTCCTGTATTACCTCTGGCAGCATACTTCTGTGTTACAGTAATGACGAAGCTACTTTTGGGTTGTCTTTGCAGCCATGTATTGTTGTTTTAGTGTTTTCATGGATTTAGCATCTCTGTTGTTGAAGCGACAGTTTTAACAAATATACACTTTCAGGTAATTTTCCAGCATACTATGTCTTCTTCTTTCAGCAGCTTCCTTTAGGGATCACCACAGCGGCTCATCTGCCTCCATCTCACCCTATCCCTTGCTTCCTCTTCTGTTTCACCAGCCATCTTCATGCCCTCCTTCAGTACATCCATGAACCTTCCCTTTGATCTTCCTCTTTTCCTTCTGCCTGGCAGCTCCATCTTCAACATCCTTAGTTCTGCTGTCCTTCCTCTGAATGTGTCCGAACCATCTCAACCTTTCCTCTCTGACTTTATCTCCTGAGCTGTCTTCCCTCTACTGTTCTCATTTCTAATCTTGTCCACCCTGAACCCTACAAAGAAGGTTCAGCATACCCAGGATTTCTTTCCAATTTCTGGCTTCGCTTACCCAGTCATTGGCGATCCGGATAAGTGGTCACACAGAGGTTTTTATCAGCTTGATAAGCCAAGCCAAGCCAAGCCAAGCCAAGCCAGAGCTGATCAATCCAGCTACAAGTGTGTTCACATGAAAGGGGTGGTATTGGCATCATCTGACCAATCAGAGGCTTGGAAAAGTCTGATGGCAAAAGAGGAGCTGATTTTACAAAAGAAGATGAAACTATAACATTGGAAAAACATGAAGTGGTTAAACACAGACACACTGAAATCAACCACACTGCTGCAGATAAAACAGCTGTATGAGTGTTTGCAACAGTAATTTCCCCCCAGGGATTAATAAAGTATTCTGATTCTGATTCAGTCTACAGTAGTGGATGTGTGAGTGATTTAAATGCTGGAAAATATCTACTATAGAAATAAAGTTCAGCCTACTTGAAGCTAATAAGGAAAGTTGGCAAAACATTGACTGTGAGTTAGAGTATGACAGCGCTGTCATTAAGACACATGAGACTCTGACAGATTATAGTTGTTATTACATTAAGTTAATGTTTTGGTGTGTGTGAGACAGTTTTTATTTTTTCATCTGGAGCACTGTGGTGTTTATCAATGTGGGTACAAGTGAACAAACATAAAAATCAAATTCAAATTTAGATTTAGTCTGTATGTAAATTTGATTTAGACTACAAATCAGAAAAGTTCAAATAGGCACCCTGTTTTTGGATTACATATTCAGGCTTAAAGAACAATAAATTTCATGTAACTTTGATTGCAGCCGACAAGAATAAAATTATAAAGTTTCTTTAAGAATCTGTTTTTGTTACTGATGCTCAGTGACTTTTGATACTATTAAGAAAATCACCGTGGTAGTACTGAAAACCTGGAGTTAACCCTGAAGTTACCTAGAATAAGCCCAAACCCAGCTTGATAGTACACGGCTCTGGTCACTCCCTGCATGAATCACATCATCTTCAAGTCTGCCACCTCCAGCTTCACCTCCTGTCTTTTTGTCATTGCGACTGTCACCGTCTCCAAACCATATATCATAGCAGGGTTCACAACTTTCTTGTAAACCTTCCCTTCAGTCT